>JXCR01044991.1:4747-20406 GCA_002079205.1 Phalaenopsis hybrid cultivar | reverse complement strand
ATCGGCTCATCATATCCATGGGACAAAGAACTTAGAACCATCCATGATCAAACCCCAAGATCTCACTCGATTCTTAGTCGAATTACTCAGGGTTTGGTCCTTTAACTTCTTATAAGTTAGAAAAACCAATCAATATGATTCAATAAGGATTGATTATTCATTCTTTTGCAAAAGACTAAACCTAAGGCTAATTTTTGATATTTTGACCCATACCTTGTCCCAAGAGGTCTGGCTTCAATTGGACTTAATAGAGCTGATCATCTTGATGCCGTAACCATTTCCTTCCTTCAATTTGAGCAAAAATTGGTCCTAGCTAAGACCTAGAACAAATGAAGGCTCGGGTTGGTGCTGAGATAGGTTGGAGAGCTAATGAGGCCTTACTTTTAATTGGGGAGACCATCTTGAGGCTTAGGAAAGCTTTTGGGAAATTTATATTTGAATTTGGAAGATTTTATGTCAAGTGTGAAAAGTATTCTCGATTAGGGTAGAGAATTAGGGTTTACTAATAGTGGTGGTATGTGGACAGAGCGGATCGATTTCCTAAGTTGAGAGGAATAGTTTCTTTGATGAGAAACGATGGTTTGGTAGGCTCAATATGGAGTTTAGTCATATGTAGAGGCTCTCAGGTTCCTTCTTTAAGCAGCCATAGGAGGTCATAAGAGAGCTTAGCTATGATTGACAAAGCCTGTGTAGTTCCTCCGAGAGTTCTCAGAGATATTTCAGAGAGTTTTGGGTAGTGGAGCGCAACTTCATAGTTTCTATGGCGGCTTGATCATAGTGGTGATCAAAGAGGTGAAGGATGCATTTGAGGAAGCATGGACCTAATTGGAAGGCTTTTAAATGGATAACATAGTTCGGAGTGATCTGATTTGACCTACCAAGGAATGGTACAAGGAGGCTTAGCCTAGGTGACATGTGTCCTGTTCCATGGTGTGTCATGGTGAATGGTGCCAAGCTCACCAATCAATGGTTGGATTTAACCTGGTTTTCTTGATGTGTCACCCAAATATCATGGTAAGTAGGTATTGAGTCTTGTGTGACATTAGTAAAGCGCCATTGGTCATTCGTTTGGGTTGGATTTATGGAATCTGTCTAAATGGATTGGGTTTTCTCTTGGCCAAGAGCCAAATGAAATTTTAAAATTTACTTAATTAATTAATTAAGTGAATTATATGGGTCGACCCCATTATGGCAACTGGGCTCACCACATGGTGTTATGACCACAAGGGGTGAGGCTCAATTAGATGACAATGTGGCTAATTAGTCAAAATTTGGCCAAATTTTAGGTAGGGCCAATTATTTTTGAACACCTAAAGGTGCTACCTAATTTTTTGGGTCAAAAGGGCATATTAGGGTTTAGGTCGCTTTCTTAGGGTTTGGCGAGGCTAAAGAGGCCTTTGGTGAAGGTAGGTATAAATTTAGGTAGAAACCCATAAATTGTTTAAAAATGGAAATTTAAATGTCGAGTAACCAACTAAAGATATATTTATTCCTTTTCAATTCATTTAAACAACCTTAATGTGATCTTAAACCTTATTTGAAGAGATAACTTAGAGGCAGAACATTCAAAATCATGTTTTCAATTCTGTTGCTTAAAAAACATAACCAATCTTAACATTTAGATGAATTTTTTAGATTTAAATAATAAAAAAAATTTTAATTATTCACTCAACCATGTGACACTGACTTGATCCTTGGAGTCGTCAAATGTCCATGCGACGCTCTGTGATTGGGTGCACTTTCCACGTGAATGCCATGTTATCCCACAATCCAGTGCTCCCCTTCCCACGGTTTGGTGATTTGATTTAATATTAGCCGTCCATTTTTAATACACAAAAATGGACAACATCGATTCATTATCCCCATGGTACAGATAACTAAGGACTGACCATAACCAAACCTTGAGATTTCATGAGATTCTCAACCAAATCACTCATGGTTTGTTTCTATAGCTTGATCTAAGTTAGATAAACCTATCTATGCAGTTTAATGAGCATGGATTGTTTATTTCTTTGACAAAAAACTAAACCCGATGCTAATTTTAGGGATTTTGACCCATACCTTATCTCAAGAGGTGTGGCTTAAATGGGCTTGAAAGAGATAGTCGTCTTAATGACACGAAGCTTCACCATACTTCAATTGAAATTGAAATTGGTCCTAGCTATGAGCTAGATCAAATGGTGTTTTGGGTTGGTGTTGGGATAGGTTGGAGAGCTCGGAAGGTTGTAATTTTGATCGGGGAGATTGTCTTAAGGCTCGCAGAAGCTTTTGGGAGGTATAGATTTGAGTTTTGGAAGATTTTATGCCAATACTAAAAAATGTTTCTAATTAAAGTAAAGAAATTAGGGTTTGATAGTGGTGGTGGTCTGAGGATAGAGGGTATCAATTGCCTAAGTTGAGAGGAATACTTTCTATGTTGAGAGGAAAAGGTATGGGAGGCTTAATATGGGCAAACCTAAGAATAAAGCCAAGTTGAATATGAGTGTATATAACATTTCAAACTTTTATGCATATTTGATAAAATGGTTTGAAAAGCTTAAAACTCTTCAAGAGTAATAATTCTATTACAAATCCAAATTGAGCATTGTGATTTCAAGAGGGCAAGTATAGGGTATGTTTGGGGTATTGACATTTGTCAGTTTTACATCATTTTACCTGCTATTTTTCTTTCATTTTGCATCTTAGTTTCATTTATTTAACACATATTTACGCTTGTGAAATGTATTTTATTGATGTTATGTAGAAGTAGGAATTGAATACAAAAGAGATGAAATGAGAAAATCAAGCAAGTGAGTGCTTCGAAGCGGTGCGAACACTTCTAAAGGCTACTTGACCATGCCATTGATTGATCCAGGCTAGTGTGACCACACAATAATTTGCTGTAAGGCAGCATGACCATGCCACAACCAGACTTGGCTATGGTGACCTTGATAGAAAAATGCCTTGATCACGCCGGAAATGGGAGTGACCACTCCAACAAGAAAAAAACACTTTAGGAAGAAAATTTGATAGCTCAAATCATGGAACTTTATAAAAAATCAGATCTTAGGACTTTTAAGAGGGAGTTCTAGATCAGAGAAGGCTTAGAGGCTGAAAGAAGAGAGTTTGAAGAGGTTTTGAGGGGATCTCTTAAGAGATATCTTCCTCCATAAGTTGAGAATTTCAATGGACCATTTTTCCTTACTTTGTGAGTTATGAGAGATTTTTTTTTGATGGGGGAAGTTGCAGACATTGCTTGAGAAATATTTTCTTATACGTTTTTCATCATTTTGTTTCTTGCAAGGGATTTCATGTGGTTTTTTTTATATAATTTTCTCCTTAATGAGAGGCTAAACCTTTCTTTGTGTCTTTTTGATGTAAGAAGTAGTGGGCTTATTGTTGTTTTTTCATAATATTTTTTTATCAATTGTTTTCTTGAGCTTTTCATGGTCAATTTTGTTGGTTAACCTCTGATCTTAATTCATTCCTAGTTTGTCCAACGAGGAAGTTAAAATATTTCATGAAACTATGGCCTCTAACTTTTGTGCAGCATAAATGAAGTGTTGACCACATAATTTCTAGAGGTTTGAAATATTCGAGTGGAACTATGCAATCATTTTGGATGATCAAAAAAGACATGCAGAGTGCCATGGGGATTGAGGAAGCCTTAGCTTCATGGATTCTAAGCTTCTTTTAACTAAGACATAGGCATAAGGAGTAACTTATTGCAAATTGAAAACAATTAACAGAAAAAAATTTAGGAAAACCACGATTCTTGAATTATAGTGGCACGAGCCCCTCCTATCTTGAAGAAACTCATGATTTTTTTCTCATATTTTCACCTTTCCTTTACCACAAAGTATTTTACTTTACTAAGAGCTTTAAAATTAAAAACCCTTCATTTGATAATCGTCAAGCTAAGTTAATGATATACCAAAATAATATGTTGTTTTAAGTATACATTTTTTGCTTATTTTTGGTGATATTGCAATTTAAAGAAGGGTATTTTCATATTCTTATTACAGGTATATCTTATTTATGCATTTGGAGCAAAAGTAGCAAAAGGGTGAATTTTGGAGCTAAAACAACGAATTTTGGGAATTTTGGCTCCAGATGCGCTAGATTGGCGCCAGAAGTGCCATTTTACAGAGAGCTAGTGCCAAAAGTACCATTTTACAGAGAGCTAGAGCCAGTTGCACTAGATTTGGAGCATGAAGCGTTGAAACCAAGAATAACACATACTTAAGCAAGCTCGTGCCAGATGCACCAGAACTAGCCCCAGATGTACCAGAGATGAATTTTTGCGGATTAAGGACAAATTTTACAGAACTTGTTTTACATGGATTTTCAAAGAGACACTTGTTTCAGAACAAATTTTACATGGATTTTCAAAGAGACACTTGTTTTATACACCCCTTGAAGTGATTCAATACATTTAGACACTTTGGAAGGTTTTTTTATGAAGGGATATGTCTCTTGGATCATTGGATGTGTCTTCTGAATTCAAAAGGGCTTACTTTTGGATAAAATTTTGGAGGAAATTTTGAATTCTTTTTGGAGGAAGACAACCTTTAATAAAAGAAAGGGTTTTGAAGAACTTCAAGGAGGTTGCGTGCAAGCGAGGTGAAAGAGAGAGAGAGAGAGGGAGAGAGAGAAAGTAAATAGCTTGGAGATTTTCTTCAAGGATTGCAAGAGGAGAGGAAATGTGAGAGATTTTTTCTTCATTACATTTCTTATGAGAATTGAGAGTGCTTGTAAGGAGAGAAAAACATGAAGAGAACTTATAGGGATTTGCATGAGAAGGATTGTGAGATAAGTTGTGTCTTTAATTTCTTTTGTCTTATAAACTTGTTTTTAATTATGAAATTTGTGTTTTGTTGTATCCTTCTCATGAATTCTAAGTAGTATTCTTTATCCTTCTCCCTACTTTGAGATATAGCTTTGTGAAGAATTGATTTTGTTTTATACGGTTTTAAATTTCAATAATTTATGATGATTCAAAATCCAAACTTCATTTACTTATTGATCTAGCCAATTGAATTATTAAATTATGTTGAGAAACATATGTTCCTAAAGGGCTACGATTTCCACAACATAGTGAGAATCACATTCTATTTCATGGGAGAGAATGTCATCCATGGATTTTAATGCAAATAAGTAGAGAAATATAATTTGTTGGATACAAAATTGGAGATTTTAAGGTGACAGATTAAAATCTCAAATTTTGTCTAGTTGATGGGAAACTATTGCAAGATTGTTACCCTTTAGGTGAGGGAGTAGTGGGAGCTCTGGAGTGGTAGTTGGTATCATCCCAGCCTAACCACAGAATTAAGGACCAAACTCTGGATTAGTCAATGTTCATTATGCATTTAGAAGTGGGTAAGGAATAGGATTGCTCCTATTTGACACAAAACAATTCATATATATTTTGTCATATGATTTTAATTTCTTCACAATCCATATAATCTTTGTAAAGGGGAAGGATGCTTTCTTAAATTTGCACTCTTTGTCACAAAAACTTGTTTAGTTTTCATAATTTTTCTTTTAAAAGTTTAGCACTTAGTTTAATTAACTTTGTCTTTTTATTACATTTTCTTAACATTCACTCTATTACATTATATTCAAATTTAGCACTTCACTTTATAGTTTAAAATTGTAGTTCACATTATAGTCTTAAGAATTTACTAATAGGCATTTCCAACTTCCTTATGGGATCAATATTTAGGACTCCATTATAGCCCGTTATTACTTGAGTGATATGCATACTTGTGTTATTTTTAGGAGATTTTTCAGTTTAAAGATTTTTAAAAGATAAAACTATTTTCATTAATGATAATCATGTTGAGGTTAATTTGCATATTTTTTATTGTATTTATCTTCTGTATTTTGTAATATTGAAAGATATTTGCAAAATTAACACACTAAATCCACCGGCAACAGTTACTGACTTATTAAAATAGAGTTTTTTTTGTGGAAGCAAATATTACATTTTTCTTGTGGGATTGATATACGGTGCACTTGAACCACAGTACTACTTGACATGTGCACACCCATTGTATGACCGACTCACAATTTGGTAAGTTTTGGCATTTTAGTGGTGTATAAAAACCAAAAATATTATGCATCGATGATCCTTAGAAGGCATATTTCCTATTCAAATGACATAATAAGGTCAGCAGAGTCGCTCTGACCCTTAAACGATTTCGAAGAGAGAACCTTAAACTTCTTTGGTGGCTCAACTTCCATAATATGTCGTGCGAACACATTCTTAATCCAGTGATAAAATTCAATTAATCATGATGGCGCCCTCCCTTTAGCATAGATACTAAGACTCCTTGACTCACTTAACGGGTTTGGCTTCCTGTTGAGCTTGTGGTTTGGGTATTAGTGGATCAGGTTACGGGACAGGTTGCACACTTCCTTCAAGCACCACTCGAGCCAGCTCTACAATTTGACATGCCCTCTGATAATGGAACCCTTAGATTTTTTGTAGTACAAATTTTTGAAAGTACTCCACAATGGATGATTCTCCTTGATTTGTTCCTTCACTCTGGCGTGCTCCTTGCCTTGTTGAAGGCACAACTCCACTCTCACTGCTCCTTTTAGGATGTTCGATCCGAAATTATCTTGTAGATTATGCTGAAGGAATAAAGCATTGGTCGAATGAAGGAAATATAAATAAAACACAAGTAATACTTAGTTTTTCTTGTAAACTTTATGAGATTCCATCTTAGTGAAAATGATCCTTCTGTTTAAAACTCTTTGACAAGTTATTACAAAATTGCATGACTGACCCTCAATTTAATGGGAACTTTACAAGAATTATAATCCTTAACACCCTTAATGATTTTTAACTAAATAATACATATCTTGGCCTTGTAACCATCGTTCTACATCTGTAACTACTCATGACAATGCTTCATATTTGCAACAGTTAGGCATAAACATTTGGTATTTAGTCAGTTGACCCATAATCGATTGAGTACTCTTCGTCTGATAGAATAGTATTTAGTTGAATGTCGATCTTTCATAATGATAGATGCCTATGGAGAGAGTGTTACATGGTCATGCAGTGTTCATTGTGTCGGTCAGTGTTTAGTTCAGTTGACTTCATGGGCCAACCGACTTCATGACTAATGTCTAAAAATGAATCTTCTTATGTGACCCAAGTGTCTTTTAGAGATCTATGCAGGCATATTTCTAATATACACTTTGTTTCTTTATTATTTTACTTCCTCTTTTTCCAAGATAAAAGTAAACATATGTTAAATTAATGATATTGCTTGGGTGTGTGCCCTCGCTTCTCCCAAAAACAATATTATAAATCTTTATATTACTACCTAATTTTTATTCAATTTCATATTAGAGTTTAAGAATATTGGTAAAATCCACAATATAAATTAAGTAATCATAAAAGATTATAAAGTTAATTAATAATTTGTGCTCATGTTGATTTTTTTTTTCAGTTCCATCCATCCCTCTTCCCATGTGACCTGAGGGCGAGCAAATACATGCATATCATCCAAATGATTGCTACTTATAAATTAAGTTACACTAATATGGATATGGAGACACAAACACAACACGACACATACACGTGACACTTCAATTATTAAAACTATTGGAAACAAGCACTTTCCAGAGACATATGTTGTCGGCTATATTTTTTTGAAAATAAGATTTTAAAATTTAAATTTGGAATTTAATGTATATATACAATGTAATTTTAATTTTGTGAAAATGGTATCCTTTTATTTTTTGGAAAATAATGAGACTGAGTAGACCTCATATATCTAATAGTTTAAACAGCTGAGCACAATACAATAAATGATATATCATCTTGGAGGATGGACATATCACTTATTGGTATGCTTAACTATCAAAACTTAAAAGTTTATGACTTTATTTTGGTTTGCAAAATTTGTAGCCTACAAATTCCCCTATCTAATACACAGATTAGATAGGGTTTAGATTAATCTGGGTTCTTAAATTCCCTATAGGAGCAAGCCCCTATAGTTAATTACATCTTAGACAACCGAAGTCAGCTAAAAAAACTCTCGATAATGATCAGAGATTTTGCCTTCTAGAATTCAACGTTCAAGCTTCCATGATTGTTCATAGGAAAAGTCAAATGGGATAGGTTCAAATATGAACAGTTATTTTTGGAATCCAAAGGAACGAAAAGTAAGAGATGTCGAAGATACTGAAAAATATTCAGTGACATCTCAAACTAATCTAGGGTTTGGCTTTACGTCTTTGAAAGAGAAATTATTTGATGTTTCAGTCCTGCAAATCATTTAGATGTTCGGGACTTATATTTGTATGTCATATGCAAATAGCCTGAGAAAATTTGAGGATTTATATCGTACAAGACAACAATCTCGGAAAGCCTAAAAAGTTTAGGACTTATATCGTACGATATAAAAATTGTAGAAAGTCCTAAAAGATAATGTGAGGATTTACGTCGTGCAAAAAAAACAACCTCGACGTTCTATAGGTATGTTATTTAAATCTATTGAGGTTCTGCATAAGCTCATCCTTCCGTTTTTGGTAGTTGTCTCGACCGTTGTCCGGAGATGAATCGTTAGCCGACCACGTCGTCGTCTCGTTCCGAGAAGAGGAGAGAGAGAAGAGGGAATAACAAAAAAATTATTCCTCGAACACCCTATCCTAAGAGATTGCACAAACATACTAGAAAGGTAGCAACTAAAGTATGAATACTAGTAAATGTATACAGTACAAAAAAGAACAGACGAAAAATACTATGCTGTAAGAGGTGATAGGAAAGTGCATGAGATATATAGTCAAGTATAGTACGGTACAAAATAAAAGGAAATATGTAGAAAATAAAATACAAAAATCAAATAAATAAAAGCATACCTGATCAAATTCTGCTAAAGCTTCTGAATCCCTTGTTAGTTCAAGAAGGGAGAGCGTGGAGAAAAGATTGCAAGAAAGAGCATTTCCAAAAATCGCAGCACCATATTTCTCCAAAGTCTCCGAAAAAAAAAAATAGCACCCCATCTTCTCCTCCCATGGGTAGTTATAGGTAGAGATGAGAGAATGGCTCTCCAGCGGTGAGCATCGGTACGGTGAGGAGAATCACCCACGAAGAGTAAAAAATCTAACGAGATTCAAAATAGGAAGGTTATCGGACTCGTTTAGGCAGGAAAGTTCGTTACAACAGGCTACCGACGAGGCTACCAGCGAGGCTACGGGCGACGAAGGCTTGGAAAAGGAAGGGATGACCGACAAACCGACAAGGGATTCCACGGTTCGGCTAGGGCAGAAAAAAATAGAGACGCGAGGAAGAAGTAAGAATTAAGTTTTTTAAGAGATTATTTTCTAAAAAAAAACTTTATAAAATATATATATATATATTTTTAAAGAAAAATTTTGATAAAATATTAAATTTTGTGTGATCCACTAGCGCTCGGAGCCCCGACAAAATGGGTGTCCTCCCTAGCTAAAATTGACGTCCCGGACGCAATAGCGCAGTTTGTTTCAACATCCGGAGTAATCTGGATAAGGTCATCGACGATTGTGCCAAATTAAATTTTATTCGCGCGTGGTGTGACCAACAAAATTATTTTGGCCTGACCGGAGTCGTTTAACGAGTAAGATGAAAATATTGACCGGTCCTTGCATAAGCAACTACTAAAGACAATTACGATGCTCGCAGTGGCAAGTCAAACATCACACGCGTCATGGGATCCATCTACGTCTTTCAAATCCCTATGGGAACTCAATAAGAGCTTCAATATGTTGGATTTTCAATCGACTCAATCAAATGTTGAGGATCTGAAACCGTCCATATGAAACCGCACAGAGCGAAGAAACGACTTCAATTTCTAAGGGGTGTGGGTCCCATTCTAGTCCTCTAAGAGAGTCAAAACAGAGAAATCTTAAGGCTAAATCCTAGGGTTTCTAAAGAATGGAAAAGAAGGCCTCAAAATGAGGTCAAAAAATGGACCCCCAATAGGTGTGGTGTGCTACACAAGCACGACGCGCCTATTGGCATTGACCAAAACGATCAACCCGATTCCTCATCAATGTCCAAGTAACCATACTCGAGATAAATAAAATGTCAAGTTTGAAGTGAGGTGTAGTATGGTTTTTGCTGGGGATGAGTAAATGAATTTTCAAACAATTGTGGGATTTGGATTTTTGAATGATTTTAAATGTCAATTTTTCAAAGTATATACAAAAGAAATACTCAGAATTTGGCTATGATATTAAAGAATGCGTGGAGAAAGGATTCAAAAATATGTCCCTAATTCCGAAGAATGTGGAGAAAATAAGTGAAACAAAAAAAGGACTATATCAACTCGGAATACCGCTGGGGAAGTTACATCCGAGCTGAAACTGTCGAACAAAGATATCGTCTGTTGTCTTAGGATTTATTACGGGGTTAGAAGTAAAACTCCATACCCAACCTAAGCGAAACAGAGGAACTAGAACCACTCAGAATACCGTTGGGGAAGTTACATCCAAGTTAAGAGACGACAAGAGAATATATGTCATGCTAGGAAGGAAAGCACTCGGACTTACATCCAACCTAAGTGGTGACAAAGGAAATATGTCTGCTACATTGGGGAGGAAAGCACTGGGACTCACATCCAACCCAAGGGGTAGCGAAAAGATCAGATTGAGAAGGAAAGCATGGGGACTCATATCCAACTCAAGGGCTGATCGAAGGGAATCAGAATTTAGGTATCGTCCCCAAAATGAGAGTTGAAATTTGGGTATCAACCTCGAAAAGAGAATCAGAATTTAGGTACCGACCTCGGAGAAAGGGAATCAGAATTTAGGTACTGACCCTGAAATGAGAGTTGAAATTTGGGTATCAACCTCGAGAAGAGAATCGGAATTTTGGTACTGACCTCGGAGAAAGGAATCAGAATTTAGGTACTGACCCTGAAATGAGAGTTGAAATTTAGCTATCAACCTTGAGAAGAGAATCAAAATTTAGGTACCGACCTCAAAGAAAGGGAATCAAAATTTAGGTACTGACTCTGAAATGAGAGTTGAAATTTGGGTATCAACCTCGAGAAGAGAATCAAAATTTAGGTACCGACCTCGGAGAAAGGGAATCAGAATTTAGGTACTGATCCCAAAATGAGAGTTGAAATTTTGGTATCAACCTCGAGAAGAGAATCAAAATTTAGGTACCGACCTCGGAGAAAGAGAATCAGAATTTAGGTACTGACCCCGAAATGAGGGTTGAAATTTGGGTATCAACCTCAAGAAGAGAATCGAAATTTAGGTACCGACCTCGGAGAAAGGGAATCAGAATTTAGGTACTGACCCCAAAATGAGAGTTGAAATTTGGGTATCAACCTTAGGGAAAGGGAATCAGAATTTAGGTACTGACCCCGAAATGAGGTTGAAATTTGGGTATCAACCTCGAGAAGGGAATCGGAATTTAGGTACCGACCTCAGAGAAAGGGAATCAGAATTTTGGTACTGAGCCCAAAATGAGAGTGTGTAGGAAGAATGTCAAAACATGTGATGTTTTGCAAAATTGTGAGAAAGAAGTTGAACCTAATGGGATACAGAAACAATCAATTTATGGCNCGGTCAAGATCCCACGGTTCCGTTGTCCCGGCACCACTATTTTCTATTGGAGTCACTTAGTCCAAATGAATTGACTAAACTCAACTTAATGAGTTCCATAATTTCATTTAAACCGTGGGAAGCCTCGTTAGCAACTGCTACGATTCCCTCGTTCCGGCACCACAATTTTCTGATTAGAGCGACATCGGTTAGGATCCTATGGTTCCCTCGTTCCGGCACCACTATTTTCTATCGCGGTTAGGATCCTACGGTTCCCTTATTCTAGCACCACTATTTTCTATTGGATTCACTTAGTCCAAATGAACTTACGAACTCAACTTAATGAGTTCCATAATTTCATTTAGACCGTGGGAAGCCTCATTAGCAACCGTAATCCCTCATTCCGGTTGGTTAGGATCCTACGGTTCCCTCATTCCGGCATCACTATTTTCTATTTGATTCACTTAGTCAGGTTAGGATCCTACGGTTCCCTCGTTCCGGCATCACTATTTTCTATTGGATTCGCTTAGTCCGACGGTTCCCTTGTTCCGGCATCACTATTTTTTATTGGATTCACTTAGTCCAAATGAACTTATGAAACCGTCGTCCCGGCACCACTATTTTCTATTGGAATCACTTAGTCCAAATGAATTTACTAAACTCTCGTCCCGGCATCACTATTTTCTATTGGAATCACTTAGTCCAAATGAATTTACTAAACTCATATTAATGAGTTCCATAATTTCATTTAAACCGTGGGAAGCCTCGTTAGCAACCGTAGGTTACCTTCATGAATTCCATAATTTCATTTAGACCGTGGGTCCAAATGAATTTACTAAACTCAACTTAATGAGTTTCATAATTTCATTTAGACCGTGAGACCTCGTTACTAAACTCAACTTAATGAGTTCCATAATTTCATTTAGACCGTGGGAAACTTCATTAGCAATGTAAGGTTACCTCCTGAATTCCATAATTTCATTTAGACCGTGGGTCCAAATGAATTTACTAAACTCAACTTAATGAGTTTCATAATTTCATTTAGACCGTGAGAGCCTCGTTAGCAACCGTAGGTTACCTCCTCCGAGGGGTTCCCGATTTTCTTTAAATCGTGAGAAGCCTCACCGTAGGTTACCTCCTCCGAGGACCATAATTTCATTTAGACCGTGGGAAGCCTCGTTAGCAACCGTAGGTTACCTCCTCCGAGGACCACTATTTTCGATTGGATTCACTTAGTCCAAATGAATTTACTAAACTCAACTTAATGAGTTCTGGCCTTATGATTGAAGTTCTTTAAATTTTATGGAGGCATGTTAAAGTTGATTAGAGCGACACCATCCCTCGTTCCGGCATCACTATTTTCTATTGGATTCACTTAGTCCAAATGAACTTATCAAACGCATCTTTAAATTTTATGAGGTCATATTAAAGTTGATTAGAGCGACACCAGTTAGGATCCTACGGCTCCCTCGTTCCGGTATCACTATTTTCTATTGGATTCACTTAGTCCAAATGAACTTACTAAACCCTCGTTCCGACACCCACTATTTTCTATTGGATTCACTTAGTCCAAATGAATTTACTAAACTCAACTTAATGAGTTCTATAATTTCATTTAGACCGTGGGAAAACTCGTTAGCAACCGTAGGTTACCTCCTCCGAGGGCATATTAAAGTTGATTAGAGCGACACCGGTCAAGATCCCACGGTTCCATCGTCCCGGCACCTCATATTAAAGTTTATTAAAGTGACACCGGTCAAGATCCCACGGTTTCGTCGTCCCGGCACTAATATTTTCTATTGGAATCACTTAGTCCAAATGAATTTACTAAACTCAACTTAATGAGTTCCATTCATTTAGACCGTGGGAAGCCTCGTTAGCAACCGTAGGTTACCTCCTCCGAGGGGTTCCTGATCTTCCCATTTAGAGATTCACTTAGTCCAAATGAACTTATCAAACCCAACTTAATGAGTTCCATAATTTTTTTAAATCGTGAGAAGCCTCACCGTAGGTTACCTCCTCCGAGGACCATAATTTCATTTAGACCGTGGGAAGCCTCGTTAGCAACCGTAGGTTACCTCCTCCGAGGACCACTATTTTCGATTGGATTCACTTAGTCCAAATGAATTTACTAAACTCAACTTAATGAGTTCTGGCCTTATGATTGAAGTTCTTTAAATTTTATGGAGGCATGTTAAAGTTGATTAGAGCGACACCAACGGTTCCCTCGTTCCGGTATCACTATTTTCTATTGGATTCACTTAGTCCAAATGAACTTACCAAATCCCTCGTTCCGGCATCACTATTTTCTATTGGATTCACTTAGTCCAAATGAACTTATCAAACGCATCTTTAAATTTTATGAGGTCATATTAAAGTTGATTAGAGCGACACCAGTTAGGATCCTACGGCTCCCTCGTTCCGGTATCACTATTTTCTATTGGATTCACTTAGTCCAAATGAACTTACTAAACCCTCGTTCCGACACCCACTATTTTCTATTGGATTCACTTAGTCCAAATGAATTTACTAAACTCAACTTAATGAGTTCTATAATTTCATTTAGACCGTGGGAAAACTCGTTAGCAACCGTAGGTTACCTCCTCCGAGGGCATATTAAAGTTGATTAGAGCGACACCGGTCAAGATCCCACGGTTCCATCGTCCCGGCACCTCATATTAAAGTTGATTAGAGCGACACCGGTCAAGATCCCACGGTTCCATCGTCCCGGCACCTCATATTAAAGTTTATTAAAGTGACACCGGTCAAGATCCCACGGTTTCGTCGTCCCGGCACTAATATTTTCTATTGGAATCACTTAGTCCAAATGAATTTACTAAACTCAACTTAATGAGTTCCATTCATTTAGACCGTGGGAAGCCTCGTTAGCAACCGTAGGTTACCTCCTCCGAGGGGTTCCTGATCTTCCTCTATCGGAATCACTTAGTCCAAATGAATCTATTAGAATCACTTAGTCCAAATGAATTTACTAAACTCAACTTAATGAGTTCCATAATTTCATTTAGGGAAGCCTCGTTAGCAACCGTAGGGTTACCTCCTCCGAGGGCTCCCGATCTTCCAATAGGGGAAGCCTCGTTAGCAACCGTAGGTTACCTCCTCCGAGGGTTTCCCGATCTTCCGATAGAGAGGGAAGCCTTGTTAGCAACCGTAGGTTACCTCCTCCAAGGCGTTCCCGATTTTCCAATAGAGGCATATTACTTTAGTTGGACCTCGTTACTAAACTCAACTTAATGAGTTCCATAATTTCATTTAGACCGTGGGAAACTTCATTAGCAATGTAGGTTACCTCCTCTGGAATTCCATAATTTCATTTAGACCGTGGGTCCAAATGAATTTACTAAACTCAACTTAATGAGTTTCATAATTTCATTTAGACCGTGAGAGCCTCGTTAGCAACCGTAGGTTACCTCCTCCGAGGGGTTCCCGATTTTCCAATAGAGACGTATTAATTTAGTTAAAGTTGTATTTTGTGTAATGTTTGTGATTAAATTTTGAGTTGTCTTATATTTTTTGAATGTTGTGAGGTATTTTTTTGCTAGAAATTTTTNTCTGGTAAAAGGCCTTGGGTTCATTTAAACTTTATTATGTTACTTAATAATTCATCATGAATATCCTGATGCCCGGTGAATATTGATGTCTTGATTATCCCTAAGAATAGGGTAAATGTCATTTGTCTTTTTAATTTGGAAATTATATTGATGAAGACCCTTTAGCAAGTGTTATTGAGAACACTTAGCCAAATTTTTAGTCCTAATTGGACTTGTGGTGTTTTAAAAGCGTTTGATTATGTTGGTTTTTCTAATCCTCTTTTAACAAGTGGATTTCAACTTAAGTTCACCACTAAGTCCTTAAGACCTAAGTGAATGTATTAAGTGTGTGTATTAATTTTGAAAAGATTTAAAACCTTAAATGATCATTACCAAGATCATTTAAATATCATTTTGATTATAAAATAAGGGTATGAAATCATTGATTTCTAAAGTCATACCCCTAAATTCAAAAGTCATTTTATGATAATGAAGTTTCCAAAATTTTGATAATTATTGGAATTATCTTATGATTTAGCAAATTGAAGTGAGTTTCTACCAATTAAGCCCCTTTTT
>JXCR01044981.1:0-41232 GCA_002079205.1 Phalaenopsis hybrid cultivar | reverse complement strand
CAACAGATCTTTTACTCTTGTTTGTCACAATCCGAAGTTATCAGTTCCATCGAACTTCACCACCTCGAATTTTGCACCAGAAATTGTCATTTGAAATTGATCCTACAATAAAAACTTCTGCAAATTCCTTTGCAAATCCTTGCTCAGAATCTTTTCAAAAAAGAAAAGGAATGATGGAAAAATTTCCTTAATTAAGTTATCTTAATTTTCTAGAAAAACAACAGATTTTTTTCTAAGAATTGAAATATTTAATTAAATTTCCTTTAATTAAACATTTCATTTAATTAATTAAATTTCAAAAATTTCCTTTAATTAATTGAAATTCAAAAGTTCCTTTCGGACAAGTCGAGAAATCAGATCACGATCCCTTCTGCGGTAAAAGGAAATTCCCGTATCCCTGCAGCTCCCGCGAACAGCTTCGCGATTCCGTCTCTCGCCTTCTGTGATTCCGAGAGTAGTCTAGTCTGCACGCCTTGCACTCCTAACCGCCGAACAGATGGTGGCACCCGAGAAACCCCACAGCTCCTTTACAGCATGTTGCTATTCGCCTGTTCAACTGCAAAGTACCGAGTCGCTACAAACTGCCGCAAACAACAAACTGTCTCCTCCTTCCAAAATCTTTTTTGTTTCTGGGCCGTAAAAATTTTTCTTACTTGCCCTAGAACCTATCTCTAATACCACTTATTGAGAAATTAGGGCGAAAAAAAATAGAAATCGACACAAATCCAGAAGAACACAAATATATTTAACTAGGTTCGGCAAAGATGCCTACATCATCGGGAGCAGAGTGACGGCTTTCTTTCAATATTCAGAAAAGAGTACAGAATACAGAACATGAGATAACACCTAGGGTTACTTACATATAAGTCTATTTATAACCTTAGATATAACAGTAAAGGAAACCTTGGGACAATATGTATTACCAAATTACTCATGTACCGCACCCTCAACCCACATAAGGAAACTCCCCTGATTTGGACAGAATCTTCCGCTCTGCTCCGCTCCAACATTTGTCCCTTTATGGTATATGAGTCATATCTAACAGTTTTACGATCTTCTTTGCTTGTTTGTATTCTTGAATTAGCTTTGTATTTTCTTGGAATGTGTTTTTGTCTAGGAATCCAATGGATCGCTTAGGCTCTCTAAGACCTAAATTATAAAAATTTTCTACAAAATCCTAATAAAATTTCAATGTTAATTGAAATTTAGGATTAAAAGATTCAGAACTTTTAAAACCTATTTTTATTTTCCTGTAAGGTCTTCGAGCCTGTTTTAAAATATGTTACATGTATGATCATATCCCAGGTCATATTAATAGAGCCTATATCTTAAGACTTGAATAGATAACTACATCCTTTTGCATGTCCCAAGGAGAAGTCCCTGTGTTTCTCCAATCTGACTGGCTCAGCATAGATTTCTACTTAGGTGGTTGTCTAGTGCGCTCAGGGTGTCAGTGGCTTCCCCAACCCAGATGGAGAATAAGTCCTACTGTTAGGAGTGTTTCCAGCTTTGTAGCTGAACCTCCCCTTCTCTTCATTTCCAGCGACATCTTTCTTTTCGGTGGGTATAAGTCTCACCACTCGGAGCTCCACCTAAAAGTCATAGGATAATTTTGTTTCTTTGAACTTAAGGCTACTGATGTCACTGTGGACGACACAATTCACGGATTGTTGACCGAGGATCTCTGAGCGTGTTGGGTCGACTACCTTCGTGACCAGATAAACTTAACGTCCTAGTGGCTTGGGATGACGGATCTGTGATGCCTCAATTTGGCTACCTCTACCTGTTAGGGATTACTCCTCTCTTCCTTTGACTACTCTCTTTGAGCCCTGTTGCCCCATTTTGACGCTTCATTGATGTCATGGTGTTGGCCCTGATTGTGAATAGGCCACCGCCTATTTGGGATATTGTGATCCACCCTCTGCCCTTATGGCTTGGTTTGGCCTTTGAAGCATAGTGTGGACCCTATGCAATGACTAAGTTATTTCATAGGCCCCGATCAACCGATAAGTCGCCATTTGTATGGGATCGTGAGAGACTCACTCTCTATCTATACGGATCAACGTGAGCTTTGATGACATTGGGATGTTCCTGTAAGATAACTGTTATTTGTGCCCCTTTACTATTCGTTATACAAGTGTAAGCAGATTCATTTAATCGAGAGTTTTCATGGTCACCCACCAAGATGTAATTAACCAAAGGGATACGTCTCTTTGGAAGTTAATTTTGACCCCAGAACAAGCAAACAAACTTGAATATCTAGTTGTGGGATTCTTTCGCAGGTCTTCTTCGCGGATATGTTCTAATGCATTTTTAATCAGATCTCGTTTTGAGCATACGCTCTTGGGCTATCATGCAAAGTTTTATTTACGAAAGTTCTCTACGTGTTTTTTTTTCGTTTGTTTTCATTGTTGTATATCCCGTCTTTTCCTATTCATCTCTTCTCTAGATCATTCATATGATCCGGAAGAGAGATTTACTCAAAAAGAAAACTATACGACGATATACAAATTGTAACTCCTTAAAAAATAAAAGAGAAAAAATAACGAAACAAATTAGTCAAGTGCACTTTAATTGGGTATGACGAATTTAGGTATAAATTATGTAATTATCAAAATAAAAATTTCATTAGGAACAGGGATGTTACTTTCAATGAAATGAAAATAGGAGCAGTATTTGGGATTTCTTACTCCCTAGATTTTTCATTTAAAAACTTTGCTGACATATGCTCAAGCAAAATTAAGACAAAAAATGCTCATTTTTCCACCATGAACTTTTTAACACGACAATGTTTAAAAAAAATCAGCTACTTTCTACCCCCTGTAAGTTAAACGCTCTCTGATTGGGATTTATCAAGTGATTAGAGTTCCAAATAAGTGCCTGATACTTGAAATTCTCCCGCAAAAGAGATTCCACATATAAATTAACTTATAGGCATTTTACCTGCATGGATACATGAAAGTATTATTGAGAGAGCAATGATAACCGCATTAATGCTGAATTTCACCTCTAACATAAAACAGAATTATTCTCATATTTGGTGCTATTAAATGATGCACCAAAAAAAACAAAAAATAAAAACAAACTCAAAGAACAATATCGCAGAAGCTCAAGCTTTCTTTCAGATTTAAAATGACTAAAAAAGAGTGTAATAGACAGAAGGCTGAGCAAAACAGTTGGAAACTATCATTATAAACTTTACTTATCAGAGCATAAGCACATAATAGAAGTAAATTTCATTCAAAAGGAAGATATATTTCAATTATTTATTTAGATAATTCCAAAGTTCAAAACTCTTCCACCAAAATATAACTTTTGATCGCAGATAAGAAGAACTAAACGCCATTAAACAAGGCATAGAATACTCACCTCATCCAACATAGCCAAGAGTTTTGTCATTTTGTTCTGAATCTCCTGCTTCTCTGAAGGCAATAACTCACTGAGAGAATTAGCACCATGTTCTTGATGCTCAGAAGCATTCCCATCAATCCCTGAAGCTCCATTGTTGTCCGTGCAAACAACCATAACTGAACTGTTAACACTCTTTGTACTGTCAGCTTTCTGCTTTAAAGCCTTCTGAAGACTAACAATTTCATCCAGTAACTGCTGCGCAGCTTTAATGTACTTCGAGTTAAGAATTGTGCTTCTGAAGTTCTCATTTCCATAAATTTCAACGTTTCTTGGATCTGACAGATCCGAGTTCAACACAGAGACGGCTGAAACTGCACGCTGATACTTAAAAGAAGGAGCTGGAATCTGCACGCCTAAACTAAGAGACAATCCTTGAACCAGCCCACTCGACAGAGACTGTTGAAAAGAGAAATTTTGTTCATTCAAAACGCACAATTGTGCTTGAAGATCCATCTGGGGATCATCCGAATCACGAACAAGTTCATCGCAGCCATGAACTTGCATGAATGGCCTCCCATCCCTCCAAGAACTGCAAGAATTTTCACCAAGTTGAGAAGAAGCTGAATCATAAACAGTGATGCAGTTTGGTTGTGGATCTCTGTTCCCAGTAAATGGTTTGGAATATGAGCTGAGCAAGGAGGAGTTAAGATAGACCATGTAGCCAGAAACTGCTGGTTCAGACTTTTCTGCTGGATAAGTAGACATCTTCTTCCTTAATGAGTGGATTCAGGGACAGAAACGATTTGACGTTGTGGCAATAATCAGCATGAGCAGTTATATGGATTAACCAGTTTGGTTGGTTTAGAGGAACTTGATTCAGAAAGTAAGTGCTGCAACAAGTAGGACAAAGAAAAGAATTCAGTGCTGGCAATAGAAAAAAGGAGGAATTGCCTACATACCACTAAATTCCTATGTATTTGTGTATCTAACACCTAAACTTCAATTCTTAGAAACATACCGCCTTGGCTATATATGAAAAGATGTATTTCACCTTCTAAAAGTTAAAATGGCCGTATTTTTTATGCGGTGTTAAAAATTTGAGCGGTATAAATCTAAAAAGTAAAGTTTAGCCATTAGACATGTAAATACATAAGAATTGTATGGAATGTATGTAAATGCCCCAAGATAAAATTCAGTGAAAGTTGTCATTTTTGTTAAGAAAATAAAATGATAATATTTGTGATTTTACAAAGAATAAGCTTAGCCTTTAGGAGTTGCTTGGTTGCAAAAACTAATTAAGAAGGATTTATAAGATTTATACCACTTCTTGTCATTGTGCCTCTTCTCCTTCATCATTTAAATCATAAATATTGAAAATATCTATTACATAATTACTATGCTCGAGTCAAATTTAATATTTATCAAGCCAAACAATTTTCAAAATTTAAGCCTTCATTTCAACAAAAGGTTATTCTTTTTTAGCATGCCACACAATTTTTAAGTATTTACATGTGTAAGTATGAAACCCCATCGAATGTTTGATATTTACATTCATAAAAACTTAGTGTTATAAAAGTATGCATGAACTAGTATTTTTACCATTAGAAAGCTAACAATAGTGTTATTTTTGATGTGATGTTAAAGATTTGAGTGTTATGAAAGTTTGGGTGTTAGATGTATAAATATAAAAAAATTATGCGGTAAGTATGTAAAAGACCAATAAAATGAACAGCAAAAATGCAGAAGAAGTTACAATCTCATTGCAATGAAGAAGGCAATGAAGAAGGGTACAGAATTTCAATCACCATACACATAGCCAGAATGTTATCATAAGTTTTCCAAGAACAGTTTTACTATTCATTTTTAACAGATTTTTCTAAACTATGCCTTCAAGCATCGCCAAATATAGTTTTAGTAAGAAAGAAGCAGCTTAAAAAAATACCATGGATGTGCGAAGCAAGCTCTAACAGGCAATGAAATTAACCAGAAAACTAACAATTCAACAGAGAAAAACCCCTGATTTTGCGAAGTTCAGGATCGAGCTGCGAAGAATGATGATGAACTTAGCAAAATACCTAAATTTTGGAACAAATTATCAAAATCCACAAAAAGGGATATTGCTGCAATCAAAGAGCCTGAAATAACATCTAAAATTTTACCTTCCAGACCACTGTATAGAGCCAAAATACACAAAGAAACCAAAACAACCAGAAGAGATATAACAAAAATAAACAAGAGTGGAAGAAAACCATTTTTATGTCCCTATTCAGAGCTAGAGAGAGAGAGAGAGAGTGAGACGTGAAGGGGACGATGTGCACCTTGTGGGGAGCAGGAAAGCAGGAATGCCCTGCTTATCTGCTCACAGGGAACCTCCATGGCTTCATGTTCTAGATTCAATAAACAAAACGGGACCTTTCCATTGGTATTTCAAAAGGCCAAAACAATCAATTTTATTAACAACCCAAAATCCTCTTTTTTTTATATTCTTATGAGAGACTTTTCAGCTTTATTCAATTACCACCTTCTCTTTCTTTATGAAATAATATCTCTCTCTCTCTCTCTCTCTCTCTCTCTCTCTCATCCAACGGTCGTGACCAAAACAACAATATATTCTGCACGTGAGAAATCTTCTCGGCTACAGAATAAAGTGGTGGAGCTTTTGATATTAAGCAGCTTTATTTTAATTCAAGCCTGAGTTGCTTCTGAAAAAGTGGTTGGTGCGGGTGCAGTTAAGATGGCCTATCTGTCAACAACCGGTTGGTAGACCTAAAACTTGTCTGAAACCTCTCTTTCTTCCTGTTCATTTTGTCTGATATCTTCTAATATCAACCATGGAGGCCTGATTTACATAAACACCACAAAATTCCTCTGTATTTAGTGAGGAAATGAGAAATGAAACAGGAAAAGAAGAATAGAGAATCGGGAAGAGTTTGCTACTGTTTTTCATTCATTTCTCAATTATGGAGCTTATCGAAATACACTAATACAGGTTTTATATGTATTGAAGTAGAGATAGTTCTGCATATACATCATTACCTGGTTTTCATACGCAGGTGTTAGTTACCAAATCAATATTATTGTACGCTAGGAGTGGCTGGATACATTGGTGGTCTTGTTGCTGTTGCACAAGGTTTGCCAAAAAAAAGTGGCAGAAAATAGGTTCTGAATATTACCCTCTTGCAAGCCCAAAGACTTGAAGCCTGGATTTGAATAGATTGAATCGCTGTTTAGGCAAAGACTTTGTGAAGATATCCGTGCTGATCATGGGCGTGAATGTACTGTAATTGGAGATGACCAGCATAGATGTGTTCACAAAGAAATTTGGTAGCCAATTTTAATGTGTTTTGTTCATGGGCGGAAGACCGGATTATTGGTGTGATACCCATCTCGGAGACGTTGTCACAAAATAAGGTGGTGGGATGTAGTTGTTTGACACCCAATTCAGCAAGCGCTAGAGCCCTATATTCCGTTTCGAAAGATGAGCACGCCATTGTAGTTTGATTCTTCATTTTCCATGAGATGGGTGTGTCGCACAAGAATGTGCAGAAGCCGATGATAGATTTTCGATCGGTTGAGTTTCCAGCTCAGTCGGCATCGAAGTAGGTTTGGAGATTGAGAGGAGCATGGGATATGTGAAGGCCAAATTCGATCATGCCTCTTAGATATCGTAGCAACCATTTGAGAAGTTGGTTGTGATACGCCAAAGAGTCATGTATATGTTGACAAAGTTGATTCACAGCAAGGGTAATGTCTGGTTTAGCTATTGTCAAATATTGGAGAGCTCTGGTACTTTGTCTATAATCTGTGGGGTTTACATGGGGCTTGTTTGTGTAGAATAATCCACTATAGGAATTTTGGTTTTTCTCAACTGCCACAATCTGTTAGTTATGATAAGAAAAAATAGTGTTTCTAATATTTCCGACGGATTTAAGTTCGTAGTTAAAACGCTTGTCGATAATTCCAAAACCAACTGATATTTTGAATATGTAAATTTACAGACGATTATTCAACAATTTAATGTCGTAACTTTTTTTGAGAAAAATAGAGTCGTCGGTAATTGTCGGTTCATATAACTGATCGTTCTTCCGTTAATAAGAACAATGACATACACGTCAGAAAAGTGTCACATTCGTTAGTTTTTTAAAACGTGAAAAGCTGTCGGTTAAACACCATTTTTTATAACCAACGGATCAACTGTTAAAAAAGTGTCGCACTAGTTAGTTTTTTGACACAAGTTAAAACTATCGATTTAGCATCATTTAAGTGTTGTTCTTTTATAACTGACGGGTTAATTGTCGGAAAAACGTCGCCTCTGTCGTTTTTGTGTGACGCATATTAAGTCGTTGATTAGGTGGTTAGGCGTTGATAACAATGTATGTCGGCTAGTCGTAAGTATTGCCTGCGGATAAGTTTGAAACCGTCGCAAAACCGAAGGTAAGCTGTGGGAAACCAGTAGCATAAAGGAAAATAAATAAATAAATTATTACTTTCATATTTTCATTAACACACCGACTATCACAATATTGAATGCAAAATTACAAGCATTCATAGAAATAATATAGCTATCAAACAGTAATTTATCCAATCAAATATTGAAATAAATAAAATGCATTTATTCTAAAATATGTACATTACTGTTCACAGAAAAAATATATGTCCAAATGTACAAACATAAAAAAAGAAAAAACCCCTCATAATCATCCTCCTCTATCTCGTTAACCTCATCCTTATCATCGTCTGCCGCTTCCTCCTCTTCCAATGTTGTCATTGTCTCGTCACGCTCCCTCATTTGCCGCTGGAAGAAATCCAACCCAGCTTTCAGCTTGGCCTCCATATTAGCCTCCATCTACGACCTCATCTACGAGAAGTTGGCCTCCATCTCGGCAGAGAATGCCGCAACAAGTCTGGAGAACTCCTCATCTTTTGCGGTAGAGGTAGAAGTTGCAGATGCACTGGTGGAGGGGTGAGCGTTGTGGGCAACCCTCTGCGACTCGAGCTCGTAAACTCGACCATTCTTCTTCCTCCACCAACCTCCCTCCATAGTTCGTAATCGGACGGATCATGCTCGTGGATTGTAATACCTCCTGACGTCTGCGATTTGCTTTACTTTAGCTGATGCAATCTCTCCTACAAACAAAGAAAGTTACATTCAATTAGAGCTAACATGTATTAATATCAAATTAGTTCAACTCATCAATTTTCTGGGACCTGTCAACAATCCAGGACTGGTCAAACCGTGACTTACGGGTGTGACCATGTACGTCGGTGGAGGGCCCTCAACCGTCCTCATAGAGGCCATAAAACAAAATTGTTAGAATACATGTTCGAACTACATAAAACTTTATAAAATAAATGAAATCTTACATGCTTCCGCTTGTATTACGTATGTGGAAGCGCCCCACTAGTGTGCTTGGAGGGCCCCGTGCCTCCACAGTCTGACCGCCTGTTCTATTTTGTTTCCTCCATTTTCTTCTGGTTACCTAGAGAATCTCAGGCCCTAAGCAGCATGCCAATTCCAAGGAATATTATTCCTTTTTTAGAAACTTCTATTTTTTTTCATGTTATAGAAGCTTTTCTTTTCTTTTTTTTTTTCCAAAAACTCCACTTTCCCATAACAATTTGAAAATCTCCTTTTCCTGAACTTTGTAGTAATTTGCCGTAGTTTTCCTTTTATTGTTTTGAAATCTTTTCCTTCCTAGATTTTTTTTAAGCTTTCCTTCCATGAAATGTTATCCAAAGCTCATTTTTTTGTGAATATTCGAACTTAGGACCGATTGTCTAGTTGAAAATTTTGAAAAACTACGCGAGATTTGATCTATTTGGAAGGGAAGAGCTACGTAGGTAACCTTTTTGGTACTGCTGATCTGAAATTTAAATCTAGTTTGGTCATATCTCTCTTATCTTAAAGTAAGAGATAAGGTGGAGATCGTTATATTTTATGAAAAATTTTTAAATAGGGGCAATTTTGCTTTTTGGCTTTATGTGCTTGTATGTTACCTTCCTTTTCTATAAAGGGGACTTACGACTTATGAGAGAATTACGGTGAGAAGTGTGAGTTATAACCCCTATCATTTCTTCTTTCTCTCATATGGTGCTAGTGAAATCTCTCATCTCGTGAACACGGGCTGATCAACTTAATGTTGAACCACATAAATCTCTCGTGTTTAATTGTTATTGTGTGAATTTTTTCATTTCAACATTAATTTTGCATTAATCCACGAGAGTGAGATTTTTCTGGCACCAGATGGGACATAGAAAAAAAGGCTATGGGTTACAACTCACACTTCTCACCATTCACCCATAAGTTTCTCATAAGCCCTAGATTCATTTTTACAGAAGAATTAGGACATACAAGAAAATAAAATAAAAGACCAAATTACCCCGAATTACAATAAAGGCCATAAATAAAACTTACTTAACATACCCTCAATTATTATGTATTTCTATATTTAACACCTAAACTTTAATTTTTACAAATGCCAACTTACCATGTATGAAAATGGCGCACTTCACTTTTAAAAGTTACAAAAAGAAATATTTTTGATATGATATGAAAGATATTAGTATAAATGTAAAAACTAAAATTTAGGTGCTAGATATGTAAACACATAGGAAATGGGTGGTATATATGTAAATGCAACAAAAATAAAATTTAAAAAAAATTCAATCTGTACACACATTCATATTCAGTCAAAAAAATAAATGTTGATGCACAAGTTGAATGTGGAATATACTTAAGCTGCCCAACTCTTAGATTACCTTGCTGGTTGCATGAATTTGAATTTGTACCCACCATTGATAAAGCCTCGAATCACCCAAATTCAACTTAAATCAGTGAAAATAACTCAAATGTCCACTCCCCTCCAGCACCAAGTCATCTACGATGACCCAAGGGGAACCCTTGGGTTGACCAGTAGGTGTGATTTTCTAGTTAGAAAAGTCTAAATAAACAAATCAGTTAGAACTCTTAAAAGAAGATCGAGTTCAAGCTCAAATTCAATTAATTAATTAAACTCGGCCTCAAGCTTAGGGGGTGTAAGTTAGTCAGACAGACTCGTGAGTCTGCACGGGCTCAACTCAATAGTTGGCTCGTGAACTAAGCTATATGAGCTTGCAAGCCAAGCCCAAGTCAGCTCTGACCCGACTCTCTGACTTGTGAGGCAGCTGTTTTAAAAATAATTAATAAAAAATATATACTTAAAAAATAGTAAAATTAAGAAAAATAATTATTAAAAAAATATATAAATTAATATTTTACATTTTATGTCAAATGATTCATTAGTTATCTTCTAAATGCTCATTCTATTTATCTTTTAATTATTACATTAACTTAAATTAACTTTTTCATGCTAAACATATCTGCTAGCTTGAACTCGTAAAATTAAGCTCGAACTTGAGCTTAAGTAATCAAGCCCAAACTCAACTCGGCTCGTTTACACCCTTACTCGAGCTCAACTGAACTCATTTATATCTCTAAACCCAGACCAAGATATCCAGCCTTTCTACAACCAGATGACAAATGTTAAGATTTAATAATTACTTTACTTTTAAATTTAAATAAAACAAAAAAATAAAAATCTATAAACACATTTTCATCCCAGTCAAATTGATTAAATCTTCACATGAAGCTAAACCAATTTATAAAAGTGAATCAAAGTTGAGCCAGATTGAACTAAGCCTAACTCTGCCACAGCCATATAATCATATCAGCTGAGACCCCATTCCTGACAGAAACAAGAATGTAATCATATTATCTCAATAAACCTCAACATGCCATTGCTTCTTCTTCTTCAGCACACCAAGCTTTTCTTCCCAACTCTCCCCCCTCTGCTCTGCAACTCTCCTCAATGTCTCCTGTATGCCAGGCATCATGCCCTTCAACCCACAGAAGTATATGTGAGCGCCTCCATCTAAAAGCCTGAACACTTCATCGCTGTACTCCTCAATCCTATCCTGCACATACATCTTCCCTCCATTCCTGTTCTTCTGCTCCCTGCTCAGAGCTCTAACATACCTGAAAATTTTCCCACCAAAGATCCTGAAACATGGAGGAAAATTGGCCAAACAATGCAGAAAGAGTGACAAATGAGCACCTGAAGTTGCTGGGGTAATCCCGAAGGTAGTTGGCGAATTCCTCATCATAAAGAAGGCTGTCGGAATTCGCGACGCCGAGAAAGAGCCAGGCAAGGCCACGGAATTGAAAGCTGGGCACCGATTCCATAAACATTCGCCGAAGGTAGCCGCGGTAAGGAGCGACTCCAGTTCCAGTAGCTATCATGATATGAGCAGCAGTTGGGTCATCTTCAGGTAATAGCATTACTTTGCCAGAGGGACCTGCAGTATCATTAATTCATTGAAATAAGTACATACCTTGCACAAAATTCTTATGTATTTACATATTTCACAACTAAAATTATTGAGCCATAAATAAACAATATGCTTATAAGAAGTTCGAGCCATAAATGAACAATATGCTTATAATTTAAAAGTTTTCAGATAAACCTGTTTCTGGGATTAATTTATACCTGTGAGCTGAACCTTGTCGCCCGGTTTCGCATCACAAAGAAAATTACTGCAAACACCCTTCTTCGAAGGGTCTTCGTTTCCGGTTTCGGGATCATAGTAAACTGCACGGCGAACGCATAAACTGGCTGTCTTGCCGTCAAATGAGTCCCCATACCTGGTCGATGCAATTGAGTACAACCGCACGTTGTGGGGAGATCCAGGCTTTTTTGGGTTCTCACCCTGCAAAATGTAAAACAATGCATAAAACATAATTAAGATGACTGATTGATAATGTTTTTGAGTGTTAAACAATGTTAGTTTGTTCATCAAGTTGTAATTTTCATCTTGAGCTGAAAAGAGAACAACAATATTGAAATATCTTGAAAACTAATGGAAATCAGTCATGACAGGTCAAACTACTTGTTTTAGAAAAGAGTGGTGGTGTTAATAAGAACATAATTTCTAGCCAATAAATTTAACTCATCCAGAACTCAATGAGAATGAATGGAACGGGATTCATAAAGCCAACTATAGAAGTTCGAGCTTAGGCAGAAGATAATGATAAAAGTTGGAATTCTAAAAAGCAAACATAGTTGAATTGCAAATATGGTAAAGAAGTTGACTTTCAAAATAAAAATAACACACAAGGACAACACAATGGATGATGTTGGGCATGCACATAAAAATGAAGATTACTTCAGTCCCATCTTAATCTAATTTTATTTTGAATTATTATTGCACTTCTTGCAAGAGTTAAGTTAGTTGAAAGTGTTGGTAAGAAGTTTGAAAAGTAATTCAATTAAAAGAAGATACTTGCATTATGATTGAAGTTATTTATGATCCTTCCCTTTTATTTATGTGGTCGGCTGTTAGAAAATGCATATTCAAATGTAATGATGACACAAGCAATATCCATGATGAAAATTAATGAAATTTCAGTTTCATTCTTGAATTTTCAATTTCAAACTTGATGGCTTGCATTATAAATTGTGAATGGAATGAAAAAGAAACTACTTGCTTTGCCACAAAGTTATGTTGTTCTTTTGGGAACCACCTGAGGTAAGCTTTTTAAAGCTCATCATATCTCGTCCTTCTCCTCCCTACACTATCTGAGCAAAATAAGGATGAGAGAAGGCGGCACTAATTCTTGTTCGCGAGGTTTGAAAGGAAAAAAAATAAAGTCATATATGTTCTATGATAACGAGAAAAAAAAAATTAAACAGGGAGGATTCACAAACCTACCACTCAATTCTTATGTATTTACATATCCAACACTAAAGCTTCAATTTTTACATATATGTTATCTTACCCATGCATGAAAAGGTGTATTTCACTTTTTAAAAGTCAAAATAACGTTAATATTAAGTGATATGAAAGGTTTTGGAATTATAAACGTAAAAGGCAGAGTTCAAGTGTTAGATATGCTAATACATATGAATGGGGTGGTATGTAGGTAAATGCCCCATTAAACAAACCAAAGTTCAGTGTGTTCCAACAAAACACCTTTCCTTATTCTCAGTTATTATTATATGAAAGAAACTATTATATCCAAATAACTGGAAATTGACAGGCACTTACAGGAGGTATTACACCGTAGCTTTGTCCCTCCCAATATGGGACATTACCTCCATGATCAATCACAATATGGCACGTCTCACCGGGAGCTTTTGGTCCAACAATCCTCTCAACTGAACGAATCGTTGCTGTATAAGGCTCTTTGGTCTTGTAGAGATGGAGAGGCGGCTCCTTAGCATCGTCCAGCTCGAGCGGCCTAACTTCAACTTTCCTTATGTTGGCCTGTTGCACCGACATGCACAATACATTGCATCGGTATTTTGAATAGCCGATCCTGCTTTTAAGGTCCAAGGGCGTGAATGAAATCCATGGCTTATCATGGTCACCTATTTTATTTATGGACTGCATAAAAATCCGCAATAATGAAGTTAGAAATAACCAGAAAAGTTTAGAAAGGAGTGGGAAGGGTTGTGCATTATTTGTTCAAAACTGAAAAACCAAACCAAACAAGTTTGGTTGATTCAGTTCGGTTTCAAAAATGCATTTCAATTTCTAGTTTGGTTCTAAGTTTTATTTAACAAAACAAACTGAAAAACTGAAATTTAATTAAAATTTCTTATTCTATTTTAATTTCAAGTCGAACAAGTGTAAAAACCTAAATTTATATTAAATGCAACATTTGATTGAAATAGATACAAAATTCATGAAATTAAATCAATATTATATAAATAAGATATGTAATCTGTAATGTTTGTATACAAAAAAATTATAATAAAAAATTAAATTTCAGTTTATTCATAAGCGAGCCATTTAAACTTAATTAAATTTTGGTTCAATCGGTTTAATTTTATCAAAATTATGATTGATTTGGTTTTCTGGATTTTGGATTTCAGTTAGAAACAACATGAACAATTTGAAAACTAGTCCATCCAAACATACAAAATGCTCACCCTCAAGGTGCCTGGAGTGTCTTGCCATTAAGGGTGAGCATTTAGTTGGTTTGGATAGTCGGTTTTCAAATTGGCTACAACTGAAATACGAAATCTAAAAAATCAAACCAATCAAAATTTTGATAAAACCAGCTAACCAAATGAAAATTTAAAATTTAATTCTGTTCAAATGGTTTAGTTATGAGCAAACTAAAATTTAGTGGTTAGTTGGAGTTTGATTATGAACAAACATCAACAATTACATATCTTCTATATATAATATCAATTTAAATAGATGAATCCTCCATTTAATTTCAAAATTTCAATTTGTTCAGTTAACTGAAGATTAAAAACAAACCAATAACCGAAAACAGAATAATGATATTTGAAAATCCAACACCGAAATGCATTTTTGAAACCGACCGAATCATGTATTCTCTTCATGAATGACCAAAGTTGCTAAATTTTCAAAACAAACAATAAAAAAGTTCAAAGTGATGGGACGATTTGCAGTTTGATTATGAACAAACACCAACAATTACATATCTTCTATATATAATATCAATTTAAATAGATGAATCCTCCATTTAATTTCAAAATTTCAATTTGTTCAGTTAACTGAAGATTAAAAACAAACCAATAACCGAAAACAGAATAATGATATTTGAAAATCCAACACCGAAATGCATTTTTGAAACCGACCGAATCATGTATTCTCTTCATGAATGACCAAAGTTGCTAATTTTCAAAACAAACAATAAAAAAGTTCAACGTGATGGGACGATTTGCAGTTTCCAGATGTAGAAGTAGCACAGATCTGCTTAAATTATAGTTAACACAACATGTCCACAAGAAATGCTCAACAGATACGAATGGGGAAGAAGAGCTCCAATAATGGGAAGAATTGCATTTTCCAAATCTAAAGTTAGCCAATAACAGCTTAAAATCTAGTTAATGCCTCATACAATGCTAACAAAAAAGATTGGGGAAGAAGAAATTCATAAACCTAACTACAAATAAAACTAATGATAACTTCTAAATTGCATACGTTACCTTCGGTTGCTCTTGTGAGAACAAAATCTCTCAAAAAATAAATAACAAACAGTTCCATATGCTCAAAGAAAAATAAGAAGAACAAGAAGAAGAAAGTCTAAGCAATCATAATGAACACAAACAGAACATCAAGATCGCCGCAAATTTCAAATCAAAAGAAAATCAATACCTTGAATCTCGACCTCAGCAGCGATCCATCAGCTTCGGACTGCACCAAAAGAGACGCCTGTAAAGAAAAAAGAAGAGACTTTTCCGATCACAAACATTCCGTAAACCTTTGAATTCAATCGAGTGAGAAATCCTCGCGAAACAGAAAGGGAAATAAAGTACAGGAGAGACCTGAACTGCTGAAGAGTACGCCATGATCACTGAGACTGCTTAGGGTTGAGCTTTGATAGTCTTTTAAAGGTGGGGGCGAGAGAACCGAAAGCTCGCGAGGGTTGGGAGTTAGGCTGAGGACTAATGAGAAGGGGCAAGATCCTTTCTTTCGGGGAAAGGCCTAAGAAATACAGTAACGGAGAGAAAGGCGAGTGTGATTGTTCATTGCTGTAATTATTATTATATTATTATTATTGTCATGGCAACTAAAGCTTAATTATAATTATAAACGAAAATTTATCATGTTTATGTAACTAGTAATATATTTAATGCGGCTCTAAATGGGCTCCTAGCTCATTATATTTGATTTTGAGTCATGTCGACTTTACATTGAATTGAGCTCGATTCGATTTGAAATTGAAATGAGTTGGCTCAAATTTAGTTATTTAGATTCATTTCAGCCCGGAATAAACATGATCTGGCTCAAAATTGAAACGAATTGGCTCAAATTGAGTTGTTTGGATTCTTTCTAGCGCAAAATTGGCTTGAAGTGGACCCTTGACTTCTTTCATTCAGTTTAACTTAACAGTATGTATATATAATTTTTATAAATTAAAAAACAAAAAAAAAATAATGACCCGATCTCAGGTCAGTTCGAGCCATCAACGTATAACTAAAAATCGGCTTGAAAATATTTTAATAAAAAGTTTCGGCTCATTTATTTTGATCCAATCTCAATTTGAGCCAAAATTTGAATCGATTTTTGAGCGATCAATAATCTTCGAGCTAAATTCACAGCCATATCCAAAAAAAAAAAAAAAAACAAAAACAAAACAAACTACCAATTTATTACAGTTAATGTTAAGGTAGAAGAGCTATAATCGTCCACAGTAATGACATCAAAAAATTCACATGATTTGACGCAAATCTTGATTTATTTTAAATAAGGTAGTTTATAGAGTCAAATTCGAGATAATTCAATCATCAATTTAGTAAATTTATAATCAATTTGAACATCTCAACGAATACGAACACAATGACATCAAATGTGGTTTGATCAGTGTTTAAATAAACCCAGATCAAACACTTGAAATATAATTGAAAGCTTCAAATTATTAATTTGAAGAACAATGAACTCTAAATTTGACATGCTTAGAATATAATTGGGCGTTTCGACGAGAGAAATCAAAGTAAGTTGAATTGAATCATCGCTGATCACCATCCAACCATGATTTTTATAGCCCAATTGTTGTCATACCATTATTATCCCTAAGATGTTTCACATTACTGCTATCTTTAAGTTTTATTGCCTAACTATTATCAATTACAAGTAAGTATTCGTAATATTGCAATGCTATTGTATTCAATTAGAGATAGTGTATGAACTTTATAACTTCAATTATATAGTGGACTTCATGATTGGGCTAAGCCTAATGGTATGTTTGTTCTATCTAAAGTTTTTTAAAAGTTCATATTTTCCAAATGTTAAAATAAAAGAATTAAAAATATGTATAAAGGATATTAGGATAAGTAAAATGCATCCAATCTATTTTCTTCGTGGTTTTTTTATATTTTATGTATAATATTTTATCAAAAAATAAGTTTTAAGAATCTTTTGAATTTAGAAGTGTATGACCGAAAAGTGTTCGCACGGATCTAGATGGGATTTGACTGTAGTTGAGATCAGTCGACCACCTCATTTCCTGAATCATCAACCAACCATCAGTTCGTCAACCCACATCAGTCCGTATGTTGATCACTGTCAGTCGGCTAGATTAAGTCAATTTGCTAACCTCGGTTCGTCTACTACAGCAGGTTGTCTGTCTACCTCAGTCCATTTGCCACTATTGTTCGTCTATCGACCTTAGTTCGTCTGTCGGGCACAATACATCGACCGACCTTCAATTCGTTAGCCGACCTTCAGTCCATCGGTCGACTGCAGTCCGACTGACAACCTTCAATCTGTTTGGCGACCTCAGTTCATCTGCGGACTGCAATCCGTCGGCCAACCGCCTCGCTCGACAGACTCAGATATGCGAATAAGTGTCACCCCTATACAAAAGAGTGCCCATGACATGAAGAGGTGCCAACGAAAATAACTTCTAAGGGCAACTTGTACTTATACATTTGCCCTTCTATAATCTATAAATATGAATACATTTTATTTAAAAGCATGATTCAGACCATTTTGGCCCTCCCCTCTCTTGTAACATATATTTGTAATATATAAAATGGGTCGAAGAGCCCGAGCAACACTCCCATTTTGTCCCGCTAGATACAATTGTTGTGTCGCTCTTTCATCTTCTCTCTTTTGCTTTCTCTCTCTCTTTCAGGGTTTCCTACTATGTTTTGGGCATATACCACAGGATAATTCTAGATCGAACAATAAAGATTAGCAAAATGCCATGCATTTATAGTTAACAAAAAGTATATAATACTTTTGAAATTTTAGAAATTTAATGCATAAAAAGAGTGCACACAATATAATGAAAAAGAGAGGATAATTTCAGCATATAAATCGCATAAATTGGCCTAAATCATTCAATCTAAGGCAAAGTTTGTGATTGAATAAAGAAAAATAGTACTAATGTTTATTCAAACGATAAAATTTAAAAAAAAAAAAAGATTAAGAAAATGATTATATTGAAGATTATATGGTTAGGAAAAGAATTAAGAGATTGTTCGAGTACTTGAATGAAAGATTTTGGAGCTAGTGCATCATGGAGGGACACACAGAGTACACAAATATAAGTGAAAAGAGAAGCAACCAATCAAGCACACAATTTTATTAATGGAGAAAATTTAGGCAACAAGCAAGAAGAAGATGAATAAAAAAAAAACTCTCCCTTTAATTTTATCTCTGTCTTTCTATTTTACGCTCTAATTCAAAACTCTTCCTTGAGCTAAGACTCATTTAAGTCGTTGTTCCTCAAACTGCCCGGGCCCATTCGCCCTGAAGATGGCGGGTACGACACCAACGATATGCATGATTTTAGCGGGAATCAGTTCATCGGGAACGGTTTTGACAACTTCATTTCCTTGCCTCTAAACATGAACTTTTGGTGCAACAAACTCTTTCGACTCTCTTGCTTGGATTAATTCTTCAACCAAGCTTTGAAGGTGGCGACATTTCTCAGTATCATGTCCATGGTCACGATCATATGCACAACACTTGTTGGGATTTCGTTGAAAGCTCCCATCCTTCATTGGTGAAGGCCTATTAAAGAATTCTTTGTTCTAAATGACCTCTACAATTTTGATATGGATACTCTCGAAGGAGTGATTTATAATGTAGAGAAGTAAGGCGCCTTTAATCTCCTTTCTTGCTTTTTTACAATAAGTCTTCGATTGAACTGCTCCAGTTGTTGTTGGAATTGAGGATATATCTTGGAGAAATCTCGTCGGTTTTCTTGCTTGAATATATGTTTGGATTAATTCTTCAACCAAGCTTTGAAGGCGCCTTTATTTGGTTGAGATGTGATCATTGTCTAATTTCAGGAGCTCAGGTAAAGTTTTTAGATTTTACGAGCGAATCATATATCAAAATGAGCCCTCACGTAAACCTTATACGTGTGTCGCATGAGTGACGGATGGCTCGAGATTTTTTATGTCGAGCATATTATACTGGAATATGGTTATAAAGCTCGGTAGGCATTCAAATGGAGCCTGCCAGATTCTTAACACAACTTGAGAGTTTTTCTTTGGCTTTTGAGCTTTGAAGAATTGAGCTATGAATATGTGCTTGAACTTTCAAAATAAAATAATAACACTTATTAGCAAGTTGTTGAACCAGTGCAGAACTGACTCCTTGAGTGTCGTGAGGAATAAATGACATTTAAGGGTCTCATTTACTCAGCAGACAAACTACTAATTTGAAAGAAGTTACTTGATTGATAGAATTAGTTCTTCCTTCGTAAGAATTTATTGATGGGATTTTGAACCTCTTGGTGGTTTAAGAGAATGCATTCTCTAGTCTAATTCTTCCCCACCTTCCTCTTTCGTCATTTTCTAACGACTCCAGTGTCTTTTCTCTAAGAATGTACAACGCATTATCACTATTTTCATCTAGCTCTTCCAATGTTGGATCCAAGGCACTCCTTTCCCTAACTTGAGGCGACTCTTCTCTGAGTGGTTGGTCTCTCTATTGTTTTTGTCTTCACGCCGCCGAACCCCACGATCACGTACAATTTCTCGAATGGTTTTTTGAACGGCTTATGAGCATCTCTTGCTTTACTTCTTCCATCATCTTATTAATTTATTCTTTGAGTTCCTCGATTTGCTACGTAAATACTTCTCTAGCGCGATCCATCATTTTTCTTTATTTCTCCTTCGTATAGAAGTTCTCCTTGATAGATTTTGATAATGAGTTTCCTCATCGCCAAACCTTTAAGGACATTGACTCTTTTTGGAATGTGAGATCTCATGTGATTCGTGAACTCATACAATCTGAGAGATATCAAAAGAATGAGTGAGCAGAAGCTGTGGGATTTTTATAGAGTTTTTGGAGAGTGTAGGATTGAGAGAGAGAGAGAGAGAGAGAGGGGATCCACATCCCCTTTCCTTCTTACTTATATATTCAAGAGCCTATGTATGCGTTCATGGGTTTAGAAAATAAACATAAAACTAGATTATAAACTATATAGGACGAAGTCTGAGCAGGCTCATAGTCAACATGGTTGTTGGTGTTGATTGTCATGTTGTTAGTAAATGACGGTTTGTATTTTAACATATAGGTATCCTCTTCCTTTCTTCCTTAGAGAGGTGATTGTCGAGTTCGATGGTGTAGCTAGGTATTTTGCAACGAGTTTGGTGTAGTCATGCAGTTGTCAGCAAGTTTGGTATAGCCAATACAAATATGAACTAGGAGCTCACGCAATATAGGTTAGTTTGATTAGAAAAGTTCGCTTAAAGATCGAGGTTGGGTAGATCAGTTTTGAGAAACTCGTAAAAATGCTTATATAGTTTGAAAGTATTCGTAAAATCCTTCTAGGCGGAAAGAAGCTTTGCAGTTTATCGCATCCAAAAAGTACGACTAACGACTAAAATCAAGCTGAGTTGGTGGCAAACCATTGAATTTACAACTGATGTAGTAGATGATCTATTAAGCCCATGAAACCCATTTAATATTTAGGAATTTTGTTGCTTAACTCATTTTTCTTAATATAAAATGACGCACTAAAAAATTAAAGTTTAAAATGTCAGATGTGTAAATACATAAATATTATCTCATTCATGTTGAGCGAAATCTAGTGGTTTGGTTTTTATTTTTCATATTTTTGAGGTTAATTGTTTTTGATCCATCACCATAATATCTCAAATTTTTCAACAAGCAGCATAAAAAATTCAAACAATAAGAAAATTCAACTTAAATAAACTTATTGCAATTAAATACATACCACACATTTTTTATGTATTTATACATCTAACATCCAAACTTTATTATTCAAAATAACATAAGAAAATTATTATTATTATTAATTTTTTAAAATAAAATGAAAAATTTACATAAATACAACAAATCTATGTATTTACATACCTAAAGTTTACCACAAAAATATTATAAATGTTTTAAATATTACATATAAATCCATAAAAATTACGTACTCTTGTCTGTTAATTTCTTAAAAAATAATTACCATGCGGCCACTGGTAGGTAAACTTACTTGGAAGGTGACGCTACCGGGCGTCCTTTTAACCTCGACTCACCCACCGCTTTTTCCTGCTGCGATCCCCTGCTACCTTTTTCCGCTGAACCCCCTCCTTTTACGGAAAATACCAAAGCTAGGCACGCCCAAGGGCTTTCTTTGCCTATTTTTTATTACATTCCCCTCTCATCGGCCATCGCTCTGCTTGCGACCTTCGTGAAACTTACGCTGCGAACCTTCCCAAGAAAAACATTTGCAGCTGGCACCCATGCCGAGGGTCTTCATCTAAATTCTTCGTTTTAAGTTCTTTTTCTCGGTAAGGAGGGTTTTGAGAAAATGGAAAGGAGGCAAGGGTTCTTCTCTGCGCTACGAGAGCTTTCGCCGGCGAGATTTAGGTTAAAGAGCACGAGAATGCCGAGGTGGCGGAGCTGCACGGAGCCGCCGCCGGTGGTGAGATCCGGCTGCGAAGCACTTGCGCCGCTCATGGAGGGGCCCGATCCTGGCGATTGGGTTGGTGGGGAGTGCAAGAAGGATGGGTGGAGTGAGTGGGTATGGGCGCAGTTTGCGAGAGCGCCGGCGGTTATTGGAGGTAACCGGCATTCCGATCTCCGGCTGCTGCTCGGAGTCATGGGGGCGCCTCTCGCACCAGTTCACGTCTGTGCCGGCGAGCCGCTTCCTCATCTGAGCATCAAGGATACGCCCATTGTGAGTTTCGATGGAGGGTTGGAGGCAAAAAAGGGCATAAACTTTGGCCGTGTTTACTGGAGTTTTTTATCGGAATTGTTTATTAGGGTTTTTGGTTTGATGGATGCTTTATTCGATGAGTTTTTTGGGGTTCGTGATGGTGCAATTTTTTTATGCTTTTTTGAAGCGTTTTTGTAAGTTTTGTGGGGCTGAGTTTATTGATTTTTAGTTGAATTTGGTATGTAGTTTAATTTTGTTTTGGGTTTAGGGTAGTCAGTTTGGAATTCTTAACGCCAATAATAGGATTTGACATGCATTTTGATTTTTAGTGCTAATAATAATTGGCTCTAATTGGGATTTTCAATTTTATCGCTTGTTTTAGTAACATAAAACCTAATTTTATGAAGATTTTGTAATCTGGTGATTGTTTCCTTTACCGAAATCAATTTCACCCTTTGTTATTCATAAAATTCACCAAACTTATTATGGCATTATGCATTAACCGTAGAAATTTTACCCCCTCTTCACGCCTCTTAAATGATTATTCTTAATTTTGTTCTGTTTCACCTTTTTCAATTTAAGCATCAGATTATTGTTTTTTATTTCTTGTTCTTGATAGCAATTTTTTTTTTTTTATCGCATTAAACTCATTACCCGTTCTTCATGCTTTAAGAATGTTTATTGATTTCTTCTTCAACCTGATGTTGCAGGAAACTTCATCGGCTCAATATATACTACAGCAGTACACTGCAGCTTCGGGTGGAATCAAGCTGCTGAGCACAATTCATAATTCCTACGCCATGGGTAAGATGAGGATGGTGACATCTGAGATCGAGACAGCAACCAAAGTGATGAAGAATCGAAATTCTTCAAGAGATTCCGAGTCCGGCAGCTTCGTGCTGTGGCAGATGCTTCCTGAGATGTGGTATCTCGAGCTTGCCGTCGGTGGCAGCAAGATCCACGCCGGTTGTAATGGCAAGATAGTTTGGCGGCACACCCCATGGCTCGGCGCTCATGCCGCCAAGGGCCCTGTTCGTCCTCTTCGTCGAGCACTTCAGGTATAAAAATAACTCTTTTAATGAACTTCATTTCCTTATCATGGAGACATTTTACAAGGAGGCATTTACATACAACACAATTCCTAGATATCTACATATCTAATACCTAAAATTTTTACATTTCTAGTGGCCAATCTTTCAGATCACATAAAAAATACCAACATTTTAACTTTTCTTAAAAAGTGAAATCCACCTTTTGTGTAAAAATTAATGTTTAGATGTTAAATATGTAAATACATAGGGATTGAGTGGTATATATGTATATCTTCCAATTTTGCATGGCCTAATTGAATTTGTGGTGAGTCTTGGTCTTTATTCTCCGGAGAGCTCATTTGATTGTTTTTTGGATAGAGAATATGTTTACGAAAAGTAAGACTTTGCTTTAACTCATGGGGCATTTACATACTTACCACATCATTCTCTTTTCTTTAGGTATCTAACACCTAAATTTTACTTTTTACATTTATAAAACCCAAATCTTTCTTATTTGAATAAAAAATATCACCATTTTAACTTTTTAAAAAGTGAAATACACCTTTTTTCTTCAATGGATAAGGTTGCATGTGCCAAATAATTGAAGTTTAGTTGTTCCACATGTAAATACATAGAAATTGAGTGGTTTGTGTGTAAATTTTCCTTAACAAATTTTGTGTTTGACAATTTAACCATATAGTTATGATATTTTGTTGGTTTTTTTGTAGTTTGAAATAAATATTGATTTCCAACTACATCCAACCATCATTTTAAAAAGATGTTGTCACAAGGCCTGAAATCATTTGGTTTTTGATCGGTTGGAGTGTTTTTGTTGTAGGGTCTCGATCCGTTGACAACGGCAAACATGTTTGTGAACGCTCAGTGCATCGGAGAGAAGAAGGTTGATGGAGAGGATTGCTTCATTCTGAAGCTTTGTGCTGATCCTCATACTTTGAAGGCTAGGAGTGAGGGAGCCGCAGAGATTATAAGGCATGTTATGTTTGGATATTTCAGTCAGAAAACTGGGCTTCTCGTCCACATGGAGGACTCACATCTAACACGAATCCAACCGAGTTCCGGCGGTGAGTCGGTGTACTGGGAGACCACCACCGCTTCGTTTCTCGACGATTACCGCCCTGTTGATGGTGTTATGGTCGCCCATTCCGGTCGCTCCATCTTCACTCTCTTCAAGTTTGGCGAGGTTGCTTTGAGTCACACGAAGACAAGGATGGAGGAAGCGTGGACCATCGACGAGGTGGCTTTCAATGTTCCCGGTCTTTCCGTGGATTGCTTCATCCCTCCTTCGGATCTGAAGGGCGACACAATAAGCGAAAGCTGCGAGCTCGATAGAAGCGGGAGCGGGAAGATGGCCGTGTCGAGTTTTAAGCGAGCGAAGGTCGTCGCCTTTTAGAGGCAAGTGGGATGCTGGTATGGGTGATTAGGAAAGTCATTTTGATGAATTGTTTATATCTCTTAGTTTCTTGTTTCACTAACTTGGTGTGACAAATAGGATAGTCTAAAATCAAAATTGATTCCTGATGGAATTGGAGTTTGTTGGTTTGACTTTTTGGCCCTAATGGAGGAGTAAATGGAGGCTCAAATTGCTTATTAAGATTTGAGCTTTGAGTACTGTTTTTTTAATTGGGAGTTTGATTGAATTTACATATTTGTTTGTGTTCAGGAGTTGCTTCTTCACCTTTATCACACCAAATGCTACTCTGGCTGTATGGTGTGATCTGGTTTTACTAAAGTTCTTGTAAAAGTCTCAGCTTTTTGTGAGATTAATGAATGGCTACAAGTATTTCGTTTATAGCTTTTGCTCTTGCTTCATTGTTTCTTGGGATTCATTCTTTTGCTTCTAAGCTCATGATATTTCATCCTTATTTTGTTTTCTAGGCGGTATAAATGGCAAAAAAGGAAAATTTATGTGTTAGATATGTTAACATTAAGGGATTCGGTGGTTTGTATGTAAATGCCCCCTTTTCTTTATCAATCATCACATCAAGTGGCTTATGGACACAATAATTTTGACCTGCTTTGGCAGAAAATGTCACAATAAAGAGGGGATGGGGTCCTCTTTTATACAGTTAAGTCGGAATCCTCCATATAAGGGAGATGTTCATGTCCATCCTTTATGGGTAAAGATCGTCACCCGGGGAACCGAATGTTTCACATTTTATTGCAATTACTTGTGATGCACCAAAACAATGTTAATTAAATTTATCAGTTTGTATGTCAGAAAAAAAAAATGTATAAAATAAAAAAGGTGTTGTTTATTGGATACAATACGAATTAAATGCAGGTCTCATTTACTGGATTTAATAAAAATTAATTGAGGTTGGAGTCTTTTTTTAATTAATAATTTAAAGATTTTTTAATTAAAAAAAAACCTAAAAAAGTAAACAAACCACGGTGGCTAGCTTAATTGAAATAATATGCTATGTAATTATAATTATATTGGTCCACTCTTTTAATGAATTGGAGAAGATGAAATTATAAAATTGATATTTACAGATATACAATAGTGGTTTAGATATAATAACAATTATTGGGCCACGATAAATATAGTTCCGTAAAGGCTATGATTAAAAGATGCAATATTATCAATTGTAATAATAGTTGGCCATATAGGCCTTATTTTGGGCCTGCAATAGTATCAGTTGGCACAAAGGTCTTAGTTGGTCATTGCAAGAATAGTAGCTGACCATAAAGTTTATAGTCGATGGTTGGACCACTTCTCTTGGTATGGGGCTATATTTTTACAATTGATAATGAAGCTGTCGTAATACAACATAAAAAAAAATACATGTGTTAGGGATCACCATTGTATTTTGATTATAATGGTTGTATGTTGTGGTTGGCGGTCGTCGGTGATCAGTGGCGGTTGGAGATGACATCATGCGGTGGCCAATGATAATTAGCGACTATGGAGGCTGTAACTTATCTCTAGATCTTCAATATGGAGTTATACATCATGATCATATTTGGGATACAATATTAGCAAGTCGGAGTTGACAACGGCGGAGATTGACGATGGTGATGAAATCCAATGGGCAATGGTTAACAGTTACAGAAGCCAGAAATTATCCTTAAGTCTTCAATACGGTGTTATACATAATAGTCATATTTTGGGGTATTAAGTTAGTAAACAAAGGTCGCTGATGGTGGCGACTGACGATGATCGAAGGTGGCCAACGGGAGTTGGTCGACGGTGGTCAGTATCATATACAATATCCTATAAAAAATATAATCATTTTAATTTTTTAAAAATGAAATACATCTTTTAATGCATAGGTACAGTGTCATGTATGGAAAAAATCGAAGTTTAGGTGTCATATACATGTAAATACGTAGGAGTTGAGTGATATTTGTGCTGATGCCCCCTTTAAATATATGCATGTGCATTGTACACCAAATCCTAAGTTCATCCTGTACCAATTCCAGATTATAATACAGCGAGCCATGATGTTTCATTTGATCATAAGACCAAGAAAATGGGACATATGCATACATACATATCACCCAATTCTTATGTATTTTGCATAACAGAGCACATAAACTTTTCTTTTTACAGTTATACCACCCAGAATTTTCCATATCACGTCTCAAATATCACAATTTTCACTTCTAAAAAGTAAAATACATCTATTCATGCATCATGAATGCCTCTCTCTCTCGCTCTCTCTCTCTATAAGTTGGCTATAAAATTTATTGCAAATAAATAGGCATGAAGCTGACAAATGAGGACTGGAGGTCAATAGACATTGATTTCTATATGAATACTTGGGGCATATTGAGTGTTTTTTTTTTCTATTTATATTCATTTTATTTATTTTTAATTTTATATTGCAAAAATAAAATTTTTTAACCCTCAAAAATAATATATATGCATTTTTAGTGTTGTTTTAAAAAATTATCACTTGGAATATAAACTTTTTAAAACCACACACTCAAAGATCAAGTTTAATCAAATTTCATGCAAATTTAACAATTCATCAAACATCCAAAAATAAGGTGAGTTCATCAAACAAAAGATAATCATTGTTTATATCACTAATCAAAGCAATCTACTGCATAAAAAATATAATCATTAACCCATATATTTAAACTTGAAAATTTTGATATGCTCCACACTTATAAATTTTGGTAGAAAGATCTTTTTTTTTAACTGAGCTAAAGTGTGGTGGTTGTCAAAAAACTGAAGTTTGAAATTTTGAAAATAAAATAAAATTTATAATAGCCACCATAGCTCTTTGAAAGCAATTTAATTTGTAACAGCTTCACAACTGTTTCTTTAAAAAGTTGAAGTTGTCTCAAACAGACCCTTAATATTAAATTTTGAGATTGTATATAGGATCAAAATTTAATTGGATAAAAAATGATTATCAAAAACCTCAAAATATTATAAAATAAAAAATAAGTCGTCGTATAAGTGTATGTACAACAAAAGAGACGTAAAACATCGAAGTTGAAAGCTTTGAACCCAAGGGTGTCAAATTGGGATCACATATCGGGTTTGGGTCTGACCTGATCTGAAACTGTTTGACCAAAGTATTGGATGGGTCAGAAAATCTAACTCCAACTCTGTCCACATTCAACCTGTTATAACCCAAACCCAGCCTGTATAACCTGTTTAGCATAAGACATAATAACTATTATCGTTAATTTTGAGTCCATTTTAGGTAGACAAGTCATCTTAAACTCGACTCGAAAAAAGAAATGAATTAAAATTCTTAGCCCAAACCCAAACCTAATATTACATGGGTTAATTTGAATCTAGATTTTTCAATTTGAGTTCAAGACGATTTGACTCATTGGATCAATTTTTTGACACACCTACTTGAATCTAACACGAGAAATCTTTCACTTTATCTTCAACTAATGTACTGCATATGCGGATCTATTCAATCTCTTACATCCTTCGTCATTCAATATTATCCAAGTTATCGAAAAACACTATCTTAATCATTGCAAATCAACATCATGATTGCCCCTGACTTCAAGGCACTCAAGCTTTATAAAACTGCTGCCCTTCAACTTATTTAATAGGGTTGGTTGCTTGGTTGGCTCACTTTAAATTCTCTTTGCATTCTTTGGTCTTGATGTTATTCGGCTGTTACATGTAAGAATGTGGTAGAAATATATTGCTAGTCTTAGGGCTTTAATTCGAGTTAACGAGTCTAGTTCGGGGGTCTGAATTGTGTCTAACTCGAATTGAACCTATTTCATAAACGGGTCAAAAGTTTTAATTCAAATGTGACTTGTTTTCAATCAAATTGACCTGAATGCGGCCTGACTAAAGCATTTAGCCTAAGATGTAACAAGTATTTGGATAGTTCAGGTAGTCGGATTAGCGGTTAACCCATCCGAAAATTAAATGGGTTAGATTTATGAGACGGAGCATCATTTGGAACCTACTAAATCTTAAGAAATCATTGAAGTTTTCTATCATTAATGCTTCGTTGAATTTTGCATGCGTATAAAATCCAAATTTGAACTTTTTATTCCGTTAACTAAATATTTTTTGACATTTTATAATAAAAAAATAATTACAATTCAGCTCCTATATTGACAAACTTAACCAATTTAAAAAAAAACCACTTTATGTTGCTGTTAAAACTGAGTTTTAATAACTTCAACAAATTCCATTATCTTCTGATGCAATCTTTCGAGCAAGAAATGTTCAAACTTCAATTAAGAGTCATCCACAGCTTCGATTTCAACAATTTTACAGTCAAACTGTCTGATTCAAAGAGACGAATCCAATGGTGTCAAAATTGGTCCAATCTAAGCTAAATCAAACCATTAAACTACATTTGGAAGCTTTATGAGATTATTTGGAAGTTTAAACTAATATTGAATTTTGCAAGTTCATAGTCTAATTAAGCGTCTCTATAAGACGAATCGAATGAGCCCAAGATCGCTCAATTCCGACATCGTTAAGGCACTCAAATGTCTATCAATTTTCGTCTGATCTAGAAAAGCTTTCTAAACCGTCTGATTAAAGTAGTTCATATTCCTACATTAATTGCACTCATAACTCTATAAATAGTGTCACATCCCTCTCATGAGGAGGGACAGCTTGAAACCTGAAAAAGCGCATGAAGCTTTGAGGAGTTGAAGTCCAGCGTCACCTCTACCGTCACTGACCACTGCCAACCCCCACCGTCAGTAGTCGACCACCACCGGCCACTGCCAAACTCTATCGATCGTCACCCGTTCCAAGCAACAAATTTATCTGCAGGTCAATGTTGTCTCTTGAGAGATATTATAACCCTTGTCAGTCTGTGAGAGAAGTGATCGTTGCAGTGAATTTTTACAGCTGGGTCAGACCCTATGATTTTTTTACTTTACTGGATTTCCACGTAAAAACTTATGATGTATTAATTGATTATTTTCTTTTATCTGAATATGTGTTGAATCTTCGAGCAACGTTAAGACAATAATTCATTATTCTACCACCGTAAATTTTCTAGCACCTAGATCATACTATTTCAGTTAGGCTATATATTTTTCAAATTTATGATAGATTTAATGCGTAATAATAAATGAGAAATTTAGATACATAGCACACAATTAATATAAACATTTTTCTGTACAGTCAATATATTTTCTATTAAAAAATCAACCGTAAATATTTAAAATGAAGAATCAAATTTATATATAAACAAATGGTTAAAAATGAATTAAAGTATTACGTAAAATTGACACTTTTAATGGAGCACTTTTAGTGTAAAAATTAAAATATTTACTAATGGGCCATTTGGGATTTTATTTTTATTTGTATTTTAATTTATGTTTTACTTACAAATTGAAGATATTTATGTTTTATTTATGTTTTACTTATAAATCTAAAAAGAAAAGTTTAGTAATCCCCTACGGCTCACTCGCATAAATTAGAACTTCTAAAGATTCAGACCAAAATGTTGATGAAATCATTTAATGACTGATAGTATTGCAGAGCATTAGAGGAATATTAGATCAAGGAGTTTGATATTTAATCAATCAAACAGTCACTCAAGATAATCAGGTATACAGAAAAATTGAAAAATAAAGAAATCATTGTTGTGAAAAACGACGGCAATAAAGCGAAAAATCGGATCGAGAAAAATTTGCAAATTGAAACCACAGCGAAACACACAGCTTTACGTGGTTCGGCGAATTGCCTACGTCCACGGAGTGGCAGAGAATTTTATTAACCTAAGGAATTTACACCCGTCGATCACCTCGACGATTACAAGAAAACATTCTTTCTTTCTCCCTCTCTCCTCTGCTTCTCTCTCTCTCTCTCTCTAAACCGAGAGTCATATAAAGAAGAAGAAAGACAACTTTAAAGAAAAGTTTCCTTGCAATTCCTTTATTTCAGCCTCAAGCCAGAGTATAATCCAAGGAGAGAAGTCTGTTGGAGAGTGATGCGACTTTTCTGTAATCGTGAGCCCCTTTTAAAGCTTCCCAATATCTAGCTTATTTTGGCAACCCTTAATTTCGTGATTCCATAGAGAAAACATGGAATCATGCTTTAATGATCCATATAGAGTCCATTAAGGCAAGCTATCAAATTCATTTCCTTTTTCTCTATAGCAACAGGAGGGGTGGGAGGTTAACGTAGTAAAGCTTAATTAATTAAGCTTTCCTTAATTCTTCATGTCGGAAAAAGACAACAGCTTTAAATGAAAATGGGAAGCATCAAGCTATAAGAGGGAACAAAATTACATAAGGAAATAAACTTAAATAATTTTTAAAAGTGTCGGGGTCGCCAATTCAAGGAAGTGGGCCGAGTTTCCACCTTCCTTAATAACCATAAAAATAGAAAAATGTCAGAAAGGGGTTCAATAATAGATAAAACATGTCAAGATGAAGCTCATTACATTCATCAACATGTTCTGAGTTGCCATACACAATTGTGATTATTGCAATTTACAGGCTGGGAATCTAGCAGCGGAGGGGTGAAGATCAATCTCGACTACCTTAGTTTGTTTTGATCGCATGAAAAATCAATCAGGCAAAAAAGAGAACAATGTACAAGGCCTTACATGGAAAACAAGATAAGGAAAAAAATTCACTTGAACTTTCTTAGTTGAAAAAACTCTACTATAATAGGGTTACAAGATATCTCATTTCTTTGTAGTCATAGCATCCATAAGAAAATAGGAAACTAAGCTATTGAAGTTGATGTAGGGACATCGTCAGTTGCATCATTGAATTTTAGTTAGCATTTTTAATGTTTTGCAAAGACGGCCGGAATAGGAATTCTAGATGTGGCTCACATAAAGTGAGGGTTATGGTGTATCTAAAGTTACCAACAACAAAGTCTCAGAAGTGGTGGAGATGATTGGACAGATTGTTGCGTTGATATTTATCGTCATCAATGACCAAATAAACAGGAAGAGTAGCAAATGAGTGTAGAATAGACGAGAGGTATTGCTCATAATTTTTCAAATAAATAGTCAAGAACATCATCATTGTATATCACATTAAAACAAGTGACACACCTTTGTCCACATCACGAAATATTATTCTAAACAAATATTATTGTTATTATTATTATTACATTGTATGTCCCAACTCTTTTAATGATCATACTACATGTCTATACTTTGTTATTGACACTTTAACAAATATAAATTAGAAAACAAGTAATTGCGCTTAAAAATTTGTTAGATCCATTAACCACTTGGGCATATATAGAGCCATACAACATTTTACAAATAAATCCCTATAATTCTTCAATATTTTCTATTTACAAGTAGGACTCTAAACTAGATACAAATATCAATTCTTCCCCTCAATATGGGCAAAAGATATCCACTAAACCCATCTTGTCACATAAGTTAAACAAATATATTGCAAATCTCGAAATTAATATATATATATATATATATATATATATTAACAAAAATTTAAATGCTCTAGGGTTGTATTTACTTCGAAAGTTTTGTTTTGAGTTTTGGCTTCACATTAGATCATGAACATATCTTTTAAGTTTTTAGTCAAATCATATAATCATTTAGATCCTAAATCCTACACAAACAGCGAAACAATTTACAAACTTTTGACAGGATTTAGGATTTCTCGTACCAAATATCTTCAGAATTTAACACTTGCAAGCTTACTAAATTCAGATTTACATGATTTATCCTATTTGAGCTGCACCCCAATTGCAGCAATACAATCCCTTAGCAATAGCAGATATATATCATAAACACTAAGAGAATTCAAACTTGGGGATGGAGAATTGACTGCCAAAGCACAAACACGCACATTTCCACTGTGCCTGGAACTCTAGTCCTCACAATTGGGGCAAAAGCGCTCAACCAATCAGGCTAAGGAGGATGGTGACTCCTAAATCTTATTGCCCTCGTTTGATTTGTTTTATTAATATTTTATTTCATCTTCTTCTTAATGCAAAGATACAAGTTCCTTCGTTTTACATTGATAGATCAAAAACCCTCAAATAGACCTGTACACCATGTCCTGAATAGATCAAACCCTTGAGCAGTATTTCCAGTGTTGATGATATAGATTGCATTCGAGATAATTAGTTCCTTAATAAGAAAACGCAGCAAGCATGTGCACAACAGATATTAATCAAAAAGAAAATGAGCGGGGTCGATAAGCATAAAAACCGTCATCTGGGGCTGCTCTGAAATGCTTGCCAGAGCTAGCATTGCGGAAGTGAAACAATTGGTTTTCGTAATAACCACCATTTCCCTTCGGAACCACACCATCGGCGTCGAGGGTTAAGTAGAACTTGCTCAGCGAATCCGGCATTGATTCCGGCGATCTTCTCCGCTGAGATAAACAAAATGAGGATTGTGTGGGGAGGCAGAAAGAAAACCTACGCTGCTATGGTGAGTAAGAAATTTGGAGAGGGTAGCACCACCTTCGTCGCGCAGCTCGCTGCCGCCAAATATTCGACAATACTGTATGGTTATTGTATAGGATTCTAACATGTATTATTTTTATATAATAAAAAAAATAATCACATGATCACATAAATAAGGTTGTGAAAATAAGACCAGACATCAAATTAGAAGAAGAAAATATTCAAAGTTTAATGGTCGACCGGGTGATGTAGGCTTGTATGCCCTCGCCCTCTCCCTTTTTGATGGGTATCTGAGTTTTCCTCAATTTGTGTACGTTTGAAAATTGTGAAACGAATAGTCTTTTAAATTTGTAGTGATTTGGGATGGTCTTGATCAGCAGACCGTTAAACCATGAAGGGTTGATTCCTTCAGGGTGGTTAATAAGAGGCGACATATTTTTGGATCATTGATTTGGGGCAGACCGATTGACGACTCGAACAACGCAATGTGGTCATCGGGTTGTGCCTCCCTTTGTATAAATCCAAGCGAGGGATCCTTAGCTTGGGTGGTGGCACCGCCTCTTTGATTTTACGAAGAAAAAGCCACTCTTTTGAGTGATGGGGCAGGCACTCGCATCCATTCTTCCCAACATTCATTCTCCTACACAGACATGGCTGTGTAAGTGTGTTGGGACTCGTCTTATCCCTATGCTCATTGGTTGTTGACTTGGCCATTCAGAGTAGGTGGGTTCGCCAGAGAGGGTTTTTTAGGACTGACCCCCATGAGGTTCTGCCTCCAAACGTGGCGACTAGTTGTTCCTTTAGGTGATTGTCGCCCGAAGGATCTCAAACTGCTCCATCATGAGGCTCATTTGATCTACTCAGGCCTGAACTTGCACATGGATGTTTGGTTGTGTGACTTCTTTGTTGGGTTCCATGCATGTTATCTCTCTTTAGGAAGCTTCTCAGTCATAGTTAGCTCCGCTTCTCGTCCGGGGCATGTTCACGCTCACCGCACCGCTTTTCAGAATTTAGATCCCATATTGTCTTTTGTGAATATGCCTTTAGAAAAAAAATACTAAAGTGGGTTAATAATTTGCTCTAGAGAGAATTCAGAGAGGGGAGAGCGATTATGTCCCTTTTATTCGTTTTTTTGTCTCTTATTATATGAGTGTATTATGTATAATTACAGGAAGTGGGAATAATTATGAAGACAGTTCTTAAAATGATTAATACTCTAATTAATTATACATTTTTTTATTTTAGATTCATATTATAATTTAGTTTTTAACATGACAGTAATTAACTGAACCAACTTATATGAGTTTGGCTAATTGAGAGCCTTCCAAAGTGCGTGTCGGTCGGTCTAGACGCTCAGTCATATGACGATCTCGCTTGCCACAAGTCAGTCAGCCAACTGCGATCATGGGCTCTTGCGCGCACTTCGAGCAATTGAGGTTACAGTCATAACCCGCTGAACGAACCCTTTGTCATAGCTTATCAGCTAATCCTAATCGTGCGATCATTCATTTACTGGTCAGATGCTCCGATCATTATTTGATTAGTTTTGAGATCCGTGCTGGTATTATTGATATATACACTATGGAGTAATTTTCGAGCAAGGCATCAATTCTCCATAAGTTCACACAATATTTCCCTCATATTTACATGTAAATCATCTTTCAAATCTACCTCACACAAGTTATCTCACAACAATTTTTACTTAAAAGAAAATATTTTAACATAAATCTACAACTCTATCACATCAAATATCTGCTCACGAAAATAGTCGTTGTCCAGAACTGAATACTCATTGTCCATAACTAGATAAATTAAAATTAAATTTATTACATTTATTTTAATATTAATTTTAAGGTAAATTTACATATATAACACCCAATTTCTATGTATTTTTCTATCAAACAATCTCTTTTGCATCTAGACCGTTCAAATATTTCATCTCACATCAAAAATAATATAATTTAAACTCTCACATAATACACTGTATAGAACTGTCAAATTCACTCCCTTCTAGTTTCCATCTTCCACCCGACAAGCCGTTCCTGTTTACTCAATATTTTCTGTGAATAAAGATCCCCAACACACTCTTCTATTCTTCTTCTCCTCTCCCATCTCTTCAACACAAAAACCCTACTGCTTCCCCCCAAACCGACACCCACCCCCTCGCCAAGCATTAACTACAATGTCTCTCCGCGCCGTCGCGGCCGCCGCCGCCGCCGCTACAACAGTCGTTTCCATCATCTTCTTCCACCCCGTCACTGCAGCACATCACCCCGCCTCCTCTCCCTTCTCAATATCCATTCCTCCATCACATACCATCGCCTACCCTCCCTCCACTTCTTCGACAAAATCCCCCGCCGCATCACCAGCAAAACCCCTTTTCACTTCTCCCGCAAAATCGCCTGCCGCATCGCCGGAGAAACCCCTTTTCACTTCTCCAGCGAAATCGCCCGCCGCATCACCGGCGAAATCCCTGTTTTCTTCACCAGCGAATTCACCAGCCGCATCGCCGGCGAAATCTTTGTTCACTTCTCCGGCGAAGTCCCCTGCTGCATCGCCGTCAAAATCTTTTTTAACTTCTCCGGCGATTTCCCCTGCCGCGGCGATTTCCCCTGCCGCATCACCGGCGAAATCCCTCGTCGCTTCTCCTACTCCAGCTAGTACACCAACACCAAATGCTTACCCGAGTCCACCTCCAACATCGCACTCGCCGATCGCACCCCCTATCGTCTCCCCGTCCTCCCCTCCACCTGCATTGTCTTCTCCGCCGTCGATCGCCCCCATTGCCTCCTCTCCGGTGACTACCGTGCCTCCTACGACGGCGGTCACGGTTCCCGCTGTCTCCCCGAACAAGCAGCCGAATGGTACGAGGGTGAGACCGCCGGTATTTTCTCCGACGACGGTGGTCCTGCCGCCCGCCGGCGCGGATATCGCCGCCTCTCCGGGGCCAAATAGTTCGTCCGACGAGAAGGTACGGCCTTCGACTCCTCATTCAGCTCTAGCATCTTTTAATCATGCTGGCTAACGTGCGCCGATCCAAGTATTGGCCATCTAAGTATAAAGTTTCTTGCAAAAAATAGTATTATTATATATATATTTTTTACACATAAAATTCAAAATTTTCATATCACATCATAAATACATAATAATTATGTGGTAAGAATGTAAATTTTTTTAAGGGATAATTACATAAAAAGCATACGAAACATTGCTATTTACAAATCATACACTTTGTAATTATTTGAACTATTAATTCGGTGTATTAATGACTGATATAATGTCCTGATTGTAATTGATTAATTATTTTAGGGTTTGTAAAATAGGTGTCCTTAGGCGTGATTGTGCGGTAATTTTACCTCGACAGTAACTTTACCTATCCTTAGGGCGAGGTGAAGGGCGCCCTACAGCGCACTTTAATCCGACGTCCCGCAGTGTCACGTCTTTCTATTGGGTCGGACTTGAAAGTGATTTATTCATTGGGGTTCGGAGACGTTTGGGTTCCGCATGTGTCCCGATATTATGAAGGCGGTGTCAGGTTGGAGCATCCTGGCCGTTTGTTTGGAAATCGCTCGTGAATCACGCTGCAGTTTTCATAGAAGGAAAGGCGTACGGCGCCTCGAGATTTACTACGATTAGGGGGTTATATATATATATTCCTATGTATCTAAATTTATATATATATAAATATTGTGTAAAGTATAATTAAAATTCAATTTAATTTAATTTATTATATAAAATATGATTATAATTAAATTTAAAATAAATTATTTTTATATAATCATATAAAAAAAATAAAAAAATAAATAAAAATAAATTATATTTTCATTTAAAACTCTTGAATGAGTTCATTAAGATATTGTTGACTATACAAATATAAATTATAAAAAATATAACATTCTTATTTAATAAAAATATATTTTTTGGAGAAAGTAAATATGAAGTACAAAACAACAAAGAAAATGTTGAGCTTTGTTTTTCTTACTTGAATTAAAAATCATTGCTAAATTTTTTGAGTAAATTGAGCACTAGTTGAAGTTTATAAAAAAATGTTTGAAAAGTTTTTAATATTAAAAGTAATTTATAATTTATTATTTCAATTTGCTTAACATCAAATAAATTATTATATTTTTACGATTAAAAAAGGTTGGGGTAGAGTCCAACTCAAGCTGCTGCTACTCGGCTAATTATTTCAATTGGGCCAGGTCAACTGGGCCATGGGCCCATCTCCACCCATGAAATCTTGCACATCACATCCAAAATACCACAATTTTAGCTTTAAAAGATTGAAACACGCTTCATGCATAGGTAAATGTAAAAGTTAAAGATTGGGTGTTAGATATGTGCTTGGGCTATTTTGTGCTGATATTGATTAGAGTTCGAGTGAGTTGAGCTTGATTTGAACATCAATTTTTGAATTCCATCTATTTCAAAGATCAGCTGAACTCACCAAAGCTTGAAATGAATCCATTTTGTTATGTTTAAAACTTATATGAGCTGCTCAAAGTTATTGACACATTATCATTTTCAATCACATTTGAGCTATCTTGAATTGAGTTGGGATAAAATAGCACATATATTATTATGTTTTAATTTTAGATGCTAAATATGTGTACATATAGGAGTAGAGTCATAAATTCTCTTAATTGGAGAATAAAACTAATGATTTCAAAAATTCCTGCAACTGGTTACAGAAGAATTAAGCTAATGCTTTATACATTAAAGTTGTGAGTGTTGGGATGGAAACTTGGGTTTCAGATGATTTATAGTCAAAATCAGACCAAAAAAAAAAAAAAAAAAAAAGAGATCACGCCGAGTATTTTAGAACAAAATATCAAAACATAAACACGCAACAAATAAAAAATTTTACTATGTAAGAAGAAAAGTAAAGAAATTTACACACTCAGATTTTCTTTCTGTCCAATGAGATTTATAAAAATTTCGCTTCAAGTACCCTCTTGATTGCACAAGAGAAATCGTTGAAATCCACTTCATCGACTTTCATTGCTCCAAACGTAAACCGTCGGGAAGAGACGCCAAAACTATTGATTTTGAGATATTTGCAAAAATACTCTTGTATTTAAGAATATTTTATGATTCAAATGCAAAATGCAATACTTGGAGATCTGTGAGATATTTTAAAGATTGCATGAGTTGAAGTTTAGATATTCCCAAGTTATATAAATTTAGAACATCTATATGAGTCAACTATAGATGATTTTAAATTGTTACATATAACCTTTTTTTTGAAACAAATTACCTCTCAAAGTCATATTTTAAAATCATATAATTTTTTTCAATTTATGCAAACTTATAAAATCATACCTGCATGGGCTCCAACTAAAATACCAAATGTTTTAACGAATAGCTTAGAAATGCTACGCGGGTTAAGATCAAACTCACACTCACATATTAATCAAATGGATCGCCCTGTCTAAAGGGCAGGCCTGTAAGTTTCACCCAACTACTCTATTTTTCCTACTCTCAAGGACCGAAGTTGACGAATCTAGTAAAGTTAATAATAAACGTCCAAATCATAAAGATAAGAATTTACAAGTTCAAATCATTTAGTTTGTTTCTTTTCTTTATAAGGACAATAATTGATATGATTTATATCCTAAAAAGTCTAAACTAACAAACTCAAATACCTTTTAAACATAGATGTTTTAAATTTTAAATTGCTCGATAATGGTCGTGTTGTCTGAAAATTTTAATAATATGAATCAAATGCAAAATGTAACACTTGGAGATCCTTGAGAGTATTTTAAAGTTTGCATGAGTTAAAGTTTGGATATTCTCAAGTTGTGTAAATTTTGAACATTTATATGAGTCAGCTATGCATGATTTTAAATTATTGCCTGCATCCCTTTCTTGAAACAAAATCTCTCAAAATCATATTTCAAAATATCATATGTTACTCATAATTTAAATTTCTTTAAATTATACAAACATATAAAATCATAGCCGCATGGGGTGCAACTAAAATACAAAATGGTTTAACAAATAGCTTAGGAATGCTACGCGGGTTAAGACCAAACTACACTCACATAATTCATATTTTGAAAAAAAAAATTAATCAAATGGGTCATCTTGTTTAGATGGCAAGGCTGCAAGTTTCACTCAATTAGTCCAATTCTTCTACTCTCAAGGACTGAGGTTGACAAGTCTAGTGAAATTAATAATAATCGTCCAAATCATTAAGATAATAATTTACAAGTCTAAATCATCTTAGTTTAATTCTCTTCCTTGTTAAGATAGGAGTCGATATGACTTATATCCTAAAAAGCCTGAACTAGCAAACTCAGATGCTCTTTAAATATAAACGTTTTAAATGTTTAATTACCTGATGATGGTCGTGTTAACTGAAAATTTTCATTAGAGGAGTTAATTTCAAACCAACATTAAGTATAAGTTTCAATCCAATATTCAATTAAAATAATCACTTAAAAGCTAAAAACAAAAATTCATTCATCATTAGCAATAGTTAGTCGAGGGTGACACTTTGATTGAGTTAAACTCATAAAAAATGAATGTCATATGAAATATATCTCTATATTTACAATCGAAGAAATTGCATGACAGTAAAGTCGTGACCCGAGTCTTCTGTATGCGTGGTTCTATAGCTAAATGACACCACAACCCGATGGTCATCATCAAATGACACCGTTATATTACATTCACGTCTACATTCTTTATATTCTTCAATAGCTTTTTACTTTCTGAGTTGTAAAACATAAGAGTACAATTTATTGATATAAAGTCTTCTGTGAGTTAAGATCGATGTAAATTTATCTTCTTTGACAAACATCATTTCCAGATCCACAAGAGTCCTTTAGATGATGTGAATCATGATTGCTGACAATGATTATTCAGTCAGGTTTAGTAGACTAACTCCTCTGACTTATTAAATCAGGGACAGCACTATGACCAGGAACGACGGAATCATAGGATCTTTGATCGGGTTTCGTCATTGTTTCCCCCGCCATCCGCTTGATATTTCTAATGACAAATTTTATAATTTAAAATATATCTCTACTGCTATTTTATGTTGATTATTCAATGTTAAATGATTAGCATTAGTCGAAAGTTCTCTGTCTTTGTCGGGAAGGGTAATTAAGCGTCTAGGGGGAATGGCAAACCTCAAATAAAAAACTCCCCTAAAAAAATGAGGGCGAAATCTCTAGGTAGCGTTTTCTCTACAATTTAATCTCACTTTTTAAAATTTAACCCTCCAAAGCTCTCTCAATAACAAATAAATAACAAAATATTTAGATTGTGACATTTATAACCCTTTTGGGATGATGAGTAGTTGAGGAGAATGCATTCTATCGAATGAGTTATTTTGTTTGGGGAGTGTGATTTTAACTGGGAAGACGTGCTCTTAAGGTAGGTGTACGTCGGTCGCTTGCTGTAAAGAAGTTTATATGGATTATGCTGCATTCATTTGGAGAGTCTTATTAGAAGGTAAACAATTGATCAATAAAGCCACAGTAAGAAGAGACTCGACTCATAAATAATATTGTTGTTGAGCGTTGTTGAGTGTGTTTTTTTTGGATGATATGGCTATGTTTTCATTTGGTGACACCATTTTCTTCAAAAGTATAAGAACAACTGAGTTGATAAATGTTGCTATGGTTCAAGAGAGAGTCATGAAAGGTAACACTGGTGTATTTGCCACTGCCACCAGCATGCATTATTATTATTTTTTTTTTGTGCAGATCGAAATTTGGTTTTCTATCATTGTATTGAACTGAATGACATATTGCCTTGCTTTATATACTCAGTTATCACGCAAAGGTTCAAACAAAATTGATCAAAATGTTCAATAAAGAGACATGATATCTATAATAATTGACTAACTCTTGAAACAGAAGCCTATTGGACCTTGTGAAATTACAAGTATCTCGCTTAATAGAGCTAGTTTACATGTACAAGTGTTTTTGCTATCTTGAAATTGCATCTAAAATATAACCATGAGGATTTCAGTCTTCAATGCCACAAAGTTGATATGGATGTCTTGGACAGTAGGTCTGCTAGAAAAGTGTGATGATTGGTAAGCAAGTATGGGACAAACACCATTAACATGAGGGCCCTTGAGAATGTTAGATTGGTTACCAGCTTCTGATGAAAGCCAATAGCATCAAAGGTTGGGAGCAGTGGTTATCAATAGAAAGATGGTGCATTGAATGAGGTTATGCCTAAGTTGAAGAACGAGTCGAAAAAATCTTATAACTAAACTTCTATTCATTAAAAATGGCAAAAAATCTTGTTGATGAGCACTTTGTTTGTCTTCTTGCCTGACAATGGTGGCGCTCTCTCTCCAAATACTCTTCACATATTTTCTCTAGTTTTGTGATGGCTTCATAATCCCAATATTG
>JXCR01044955.1:0-10425 GCA_002079205.1 Phalaenopsis hybrid cultivar | reverse complement strand
CCAACAATCTTAACCTAACACATGTACTAGATGAAATGCAGATCAAAATGGCACTGGACATCATTGACAACAACAAAACTGCAGGCCCTGGTGGATACACAACTGATTTTTATAAAAAAAAGCATGGGAAGTGATAAAAAAGGATGTGGTAGTTGCTGTCCAAAGCTTCTTCCTTGGAGCTGACCTGCCTGGATATTTCACAACCACAACTATGATTTTAATCCCAAAGGAAAACAGAAAGGATACTTGGCATGAATTCAAACCAATTAGTCTCACAAACACTATTACTAAGATTGTTAGTAAAGTTATGGTGAGTAGACTACAACAGCGCATGAATAAATTCATCACCTCAAATCAATCAGTTTATGTACAAGGGAGATGTATAACTGACAATATTTTGTTGGCACAAGAGATACTATTGGACATTGACAAGCCTTTCAGGGGTAACAATATAATCCTAAAGTTGGATCTAAAGAAGGCATATGATACAATCAGTTGGGATTTCATACTAAATGTATTGGAAGCTAGAGGCTTTATCAGGGATTTCTGTAATCTCATCAATAGATGGCTAATCAATGCTCATTATAAAATTCTCATCAATGGGGAATGTTATGGATTCTTCGAAGCTGGGAGAGGCATCAAACAAGGGATCCTCTCTCTCCAACTATTTTCATTCTGGCATTTGACTACTCATCAAGAATGATTAATCAAGCCCATCAAAACTTTCCCTACATCAGATACCAACATAGGTTCAACTGTATGGTTAGCCACCTTGCTTATCCTGATAATATAATTGTGTTCACCAATGGTTGCAAATAAGCTGTGAGGAAAACCATGGCACTACTAGATAGCTTCCAAGATATGGTAGGCATGAGGTTCAACAAAGACAAGTGTCAAATTCTAACCAGCAATAAAACAAGCAACAATGTAAAGAATTGGATCAAAGAATTTACTGGATTCAAACAAGAAGATCTCCTACTCAAGTACTTGGGCGTACAACTCATCAAAGGCAGAAGAAAACAAATACAATATGATGAGGTGGTGAACAAGGTGTTAGCTCAAATAAACTATTGGACCAGCTATTTCCTGTCCAATGGAGGTAGAATCACTCTTCTTAAAAGCATTCTCACCTCCTTCCCTCTCTATTCCTTACAAATGGTGAAGATGAAGAAAAGTACACAAAGAATGCTGGAAACAACTTTCAACAAGTTCCTTTGGGAGGCTCAGCACAAACAAATGCACTAGTCCAGCTAGAATAAAATTTGCAAAACTTTGGAAGCAGGTGTGGTCTGGGCTTTAAAAACTTCCAACAAATTAGCTATGTTTTCTACTGCAAGCAATGGATTAAATTTAGAGCTCAGAATTCATCATGAGCCAAATTCACGTGGGTAAAGTACTACAAAGATTCTCATCTTAGCAAGGTTCAACATAGACTGGGGGATTCTAAACACTGGAAGAAGCTTCTACAAGTAAGACAATAGGCTGAACATCTCTTCATATGAGATGTGGGAAAGGGTGATAATTTCTGGCTTGACACATGGTTGGTGGATGGCAAAATCAATGACATAGACAATAATAGTGCAACAACAAGCAACAAAGTTTCTGACTTCTAGACTGGCAACACTTGGGATGTGGAACTCCTCAGGCAAGTGGTACACTAGGAAACTATTCATCAAATCCAAGCAATTTCAATAGACCTTGGAAAACTTAGATAGAATCATCCTGAAAAATCCTGCTAGCTAATCTATAAACAAGTTCATTTTCTGATCTACGTTCTGATGGCAAGAGGTGAGCTGGGGCAAATTAATCTGGGACTAAATGTTAACAACTTCAATATCTGTTTTCTGCTGGAAGTTGTTCGAAAGATTATTACCAACAAATAACATCATGAAATTGAAGGGGATGAGAACTGCTTCAAGGTGTCACCTATGCTATCAGGAGAGCCTAAATCACCTAATTATCAATTGCCAAACTTCTAGAGTTGTTTGGACTAAAACCCTTGAAGTTCTGAGGTTGAGATCTATGGATTACAATCGGGTAAGTATAGAAGAATGCTGGAATGACTGGAAGGGACAACAACAACAATACATCCCTCTAATCTTTACCTGGTTCTTATGAATGGCTAGAAACAAAGCTAAACATGAAAGTTTGACTGTATCAGAGGTTGCTATCTATACCAATTGCATCTCCTATATAACTAGAATCAGGAAAATTTTCCATCAAACTTATTAGGAGGTTGGTTCACCAAAGACACTTGTAATACAAAAAATGATATGGAGAAGACCTGCTCAACCATGTGTTAAAATCTATACTGATGGAAGTTTCTCTCAAGCTGCTATTTTAATTGGAGGTGTTTACACAGATCACAATGGAAATTGTCTTTGATTCTTTCAATCACCAGTGGCTACCAACCAATGCCTTAGAGCCTGAATCTGCTGTAGTCTACTGGGCCCGAAGCTAGCAATATCATCACAATTCAAATACATACATATGGACTCTGATGACTTAAAACTCATCTAGATTCTACATAAGAACTCCAACATCTCATGGCAGCTCATCCATTGGATCAAGAAGATCTCCATCTTAACTAAATCAGCAAAGGTAATTTGGACACATATCCCTAGGGAAAGAAATTAACCAACAAACTAGTTGGCTAAAAATTGCTATAATAGTGGGAGAGTTTTGTGCTCTAGTCTCCCAAATAGATTTTTTAAGATTTTGCTTCATTGGGATTTCTTGGAATACCTTTAATCAGATGTAAAGTGTGTGTGTGTGTGTGTGTGTGTGTGTGTGTGTGTGTGAAGAAGATGCCTTTAAGATGGGTAAGATGGGATTGAAGTTACACGGTAAGACGGAAAAGAGGACTAAATTAGATGTAATATGGCTGGAAGTTGTGAAAAAAGACTTGCATAAAACAGAGTTGGCTCTTCATTTAAAGTTCACTAGGATTAATGGGAGAAGGATTATTTCTAAATTTTTGCTAAATAGTGATGTTGATGCTAATGATGATTTTGATGTTTTTTGTGATGTTTGTTTGTACAAACCTCTACTTGATGAAGCATATTATATTGTATTTGTAGATTTATTCATGTTTCTTCTTATTTAGAAAATGGTGTATGAAGTGGTGTGATGGAGTATGTTTACATTGGCGAAAGGATTTTTGTGGCTTGGTGTTTTTGACAGAAAGATTAGTAGATATTTTTGATTTTAGAGATTTTGATATCATTTAATTGTGTAAATATTTGAATATCTTGTGGCGATGAAATATAAGCTCTTTTAAAATCTTCAAATGTTCTCGAACATTGAAGGAGACAATGTACTATATTATTGTTCAAATATGGACTTAAATTAAACTGGAAGCAATGCTCTATAAACTAATATGTACTTAGGTCCTGATTTGAACGTCTTTGGGTCTGGGATAGAATGCAAACAAAATCACACACTAGGTCAAATTCGTGGTTTTGAACTTACAATTCGGACATGTAGTTTTCATTTTCATGAAAAAATGACATGAAATTCATGCAAACAATAATTAGTTAGCTGTCTAGTATAAATCTTACATAGACATTTTGGTTCATAAAAGAATCAAGCAGTCAAGAAATTGGGCTTATAAATTAAAGGAACCTAACTATATGCAGAGTTCATAAATTTTTAAGGCTAAGAATGAACCAAACATGAACAAGCTAAGAATTTATGGGCCTAATTTCTAAAATTATTTTTACAAATTCTAGGTTTATAAATGAGCCAACTATAAGAAAATGAACTTGGGTGTGGTTCATATTTCAAATCATGTGATTAATAGCCAACTTAGTTTACATATTTCTATAACTTCCGCTCTCTATGATTATGTAAATAGCTAAGTGATATTAAAGAGGCTTAGTTAAAGTTATTGTCACACCTAAAACTAAGTCTGATTGGAAAATCATTATATTTTAACCTTTTTTTAAGAATGATGATAAACTCTACAAGCATATTATATATAGCGGACGTTATATAAATGTGTTAACTAAACTGGCTATTAATCACATGAATTTGAAAGGTGAACCATACCCAAGTCCATTTTGTTACGGTTGACTCATTTATAAATCTAGTATTGGGCTTATAAATTAAAGGAGCATATCATCATCAATTTGAGGCTGTTAACTCATCAAAGAAGCGTTGAGGTGCACCTCAGTCAACTGAGGTTTACGCCTGAACTTATCCACATGAGTTGTACTCAGTGTCTTTTCAGTGGTTGTTGGGTTTAGATATGCCTCAAGGAGTACCTTGGATTGCACAAGTTTAAACCATGCCATGATCTTTACCCATGGGAGTCGTCCCTAATCTTTTATGTCTTTGTAATGAGATTTTTTGGTTGAGCTGTGGCTTGTGGTGTTCAATTCCCTTCCACAACTTATTTCTCTCTTTCAATGTTTTGAGAAATGTAGCTGCTCAGAGCTTGCAAATTCATTGCATTATTTCACTTATGTTATGCTTTTTGGAGGTATCTTAACTCAGGGTAGGTTGCCGGGCCTATATTCTAACTTTTGAAATTTTAATTGAGAGAGGTTTGTGATTATAAATAGGAGTATATGCAATATGTAAAAGTATTTTATTAATAATATATTTTGATTGTGTATTGTTTTCTTCTTTATTTGAGTATTGTTTATATATGATTTTTTAGCATGGTGCACTTGGATACCTTCAAATTTTAGGGATAATTTTTCTCTTTGTACTACAGTGAGGCAGGGATTGCTGTTTTGGTAATTTTTCTCTTTTGCTTTATTTTAATTTTCTAATTTATTGATTTGTTTGCTTGCATGCTTGATTTTTTCCAAGTTTTGCATGAACAAATTTTTTTGATTATAGTGTGCTTTTTCAATCACACTTATGATTTTTTAATTTAATNCATGAACAAATTTTTTTGATTATAGTGTGCTTTTTCAATCACACTTATGATTTTTTAATTTAATTTTTTTTTATTTTGAATTTTGAAACAAGATGCGGATGCTAAATTATCATTTGCACGCATTATTTTCGCTTTTTTAATTTTGATTTAATGTATCGGATGGTGGTTCGAGTTAGAAGTTTGTGATTGTAAAATGGACCTAAGTGTATGTATGATTTTTTTATATTAAGAAATCGTACACTTTTAATAAATTCTTCATGTTTTTTTAAGTTGCCTATAACCTGATTTCAATCAAAAATCGCCTTTCAAAATTAGAACTTTTCAGTGCATTGAACCTGAGAAAACACTCAGCAATTTAACAAAATTTCTTGAACCTCTTTGGGGCATACATTGTAATTTGTAATGCCAAAAAAAAAAAAAAAGAAAAAGAAAAAGAAAAAAGAAAAAAATAAAAGAAGGTTGTAGCTTTATTGAATGCTTCAAATTCGTTTTGTTATTTAGATTGTACTCATTACTCATGCTCTTGGTTTTTTTTTTCTCATACAGTGATACATTTATCCACACCTTCATGCTCCAACTAGCTGTTCTATCCAATCACTTGAATGGCAGGGACACACACATACGACAGATCAAAATATATGGTCCTCGACCGTACGTATTATCNGAATGGCAGGGACACACACATACGACAGATCAAAATATATGGTCCTCGACCGTACGTATTATCTTTTTTTTTGTTTTTCAATTTAAGCTCTCATACTTCTGCTTGTTTCTCTATTTATTTCTCTTAAAATCATTTCATGTTTTAGGAATCCTATTCCCACGCTTCCATTTCATTTTACTTCGAAGGAGTTCATTAGTTATTCAACTATTAGGTGAGGAGCAGACAGAATCATCAGTTACTCTTCTGCAAGCCAAAAGCTAAGTCTTTTGAAACTTATTTTAAGCAGACATTTGATGGATGAATGGGTAGTTAGCTTATTTGTTTATCCTTTCTTTATCATTTTATATTTCCGATTTTGTTACCTTTGTAGTTTAGGGAAAACAGATGAATGTTTTTTTGAATATTGGAGTTTTAATGAAAAGCGTGCTTTCATGAGACTTTCTTAATCAGACTGTTTCAGATGGTTCTTGACAATAATAGAATGTGTGATGCTAGTCTTATATTTAATTGTTTATCTATTTTGATTTGTAAATTTTTTTTTAAATAAATTTATATTAAAAAATTAAATACTCATCTGTATTTTTAGTTTGTTTGTTATTTCTATATGAAAAATTAACTATAACTAAAATTTTTAATTTTATATGAAAGATTGGGTTTTCATTCAAATTTTTAGTTTGATCAATTAATATAAATAATTTTAAGTATAAATTAGTATGATCATTAAAAAAATTAAGCCATCCATATATGAACATAAATGTGAACGTTTGGCTCAAGCTTGAATCAAATGTGAATAATTTATGATTCAATCTGCTTAAGTCTAGTTCATGACATACTCCGAATTTGCTGGATTCTTACCCTACTGATGGGTGGTCTTTCTTTATAATTTTCAAAAATTTGGTACCAGGCATGATTGCTTTTAGTCATATTTAATTAGCTACAGTCAGTTTTCTAATTGCTATATGAGTTCGAATCACTTTTTGGTTTTCTATTGATGTTCTTGATTTTTTTTTTAATAAAGAATTTTATTTTATTTGGCATTCATTAAATTGATTTTTGATTTGCATTTCTTTTATTTTTAAATATATATCAAAATAAGAGTTCATTTAGTTTTATGGCTATTGGTATTGTGAACTGCATATTTAATTTGTGTTATTTTATACATTGCATTATTTAGTTGCGCAGTGAGCTCTATATAGTCTGTAAGAGATCCTGCATCAAATTATTATGTGGATTCAAGGTTCTATCAATTTGTTAAATAGGAAGTGGGGCACACTATGAAGTTTAAGTAGCATATCATCGAAGGGTTATGGTTTAAATTACTCATGAAATCAAATGGCTGAACAAATAAAATTAAATGCCAGAGGAAGTAAAATCTTCTATGTACTGTATTTCTTTCAAATCATTTATAGGAGATTTTGTGCAATGTTAAGATGAGAAATTCTTTCATTACTGATGTTGCAAATTAGCTATGATTTAATTATAATTAATAGTGTTTAGTGTAGTTTTTAAAATGACGGATCAAATGGACTGTTCTTGATGACATCTTCAATTATTAGAGATTTGATTAGTGGAATATGTAAATAAATTTAACAGTTAAAATGTTTTTTTTAATGTTTCAATAATCTCGAGTTCAAATAATGAGGTTGTGTTGAGCTCGAGCCAATTTGAGCTGAGATGAGCTTGAACTTGAGGAAATCATGCATTTAATGAGTTAAGCGCGAGTTTATTGAGGCTCGAGCTCGTCTTAAACTCGTTTGCATACCCAGTACCAAATCTGTGTTTACTTTACAGGTTTGCTATTGTGTTTGGGTTGTCATAAATAATGCTCATCTAACTATATATAATTTTGGATTCCTTAGCTATAACCACACATTGTTTCAATAAAATGAGTTTTTTTTTTCAATAGTTGTCGCTATTGTGTGTAGCTAAAAAAATTAGCCTAATCCACTACATGAAAGATATTAATTAACGTCAGGTTTAACATCATAAAATTTCGGATGCAAACTTTGGCATCAGATTTGCGTCCGATCTGCTTTCATCAGAACTGATTAATGATAAGTCTTTGCGCCGCTTTGTGTCGACACAAACCATTTGTGTCAAAAGTTGTGTTGATAAATTTCAACGCAATATAATTACTTAGTAGCATCGATTGCTCGGATGGTTAGCTGATGTCCATAAGTTTGCGTTGGCAAATTCTGGCGTGAATTTGTCTCAAAGGCCCTAAATTTCTAACCCCGCTCGAACGAGCCACGTTCGCGCTTCCATAGTACGATTGCTTTAGGGCTCCGACAACGACTCTTTTTAGCTGAGTGTCCGACGATTTTGGGGAGTTTGCATCAATAATTTCGTAGCCCTGGTGAGTATTCCTTCTCTCAGAGCTCAAGTTAAATTCTCTTCTCTATTTAGGGCATTTCCCTTCCTTAATTTTCTAGATTTGTGTGGTCTTTATGTGAAAATTGAAGTTTACACGCTAGATATGTACTACGTAAGAAGTGTGTGGTTTGTATGTAAAAATTGAAGTTTGGATGCTAGATATGTAATAAATAAGAATTGAGTGGAATATGTGCAAAAATTAATATGTAATATATAAGAATTGAGTGGAATATTTGTAAAAATTGAAGTATAGTTGTTAGATATGTAATATATAGGTAAAAAATGATGTTTAGGGTTATGTAATACATAAGAATTGAATGGAATGTTTATAAAATTGAGGTTGTGGTGTTAGATATGTAATACATACGGATTATCAGCTTTGTACATTAAAAATTGATGTTTATGTGTTAGATATGTAATAGATAAGAATCATGTGGTTTGTGTGTAAAACTTGAAGTTTGTGTTAGATATATATATACATAAAAATTGAGTGTGATATTTGTAAAAATTGAAATTTAGGTGTTATATATGTAATACATAAGACTTGTATGGTTGTACGAAAAAATTGAAGTGCAAGTGTGTTGGGCTTTCTTTTTTTCTCTTTTTTTTTATATTCCCTCATTTCCCCCGACGCAGGGGGGCCTTTGAATGTCGTGCAGATTCAAAGATTTGATTGTTTAAATAATTGAGCGCGACATAAAAAATATTACACCATATTGAAAGATAGAAATACAACTTTATGACAGATTCAATTATTTGAATTAAGAAATATTAGATATTTGCATTGGTTTGTGCTTTAAACTCGACAAATAATTTCCCCTATCTAATCTGAAGACTAGATAAGACTTAGATTAGTTCTGAGTTCTTTATCCTTCTATAAGAGCAAACCCCTGTAATTAATTGCATGTTAAACAACCAATGTTACTTAAGAAAAGTTTCAATTAAGACTGTAGTTTTATTCCCATAAAATTTCTAAGTTTATTTTTCCATGATTGGACATTGGATTTCCAAACAGGGAAAACTTAAAAAAATTGAACAGTTGACATAGGTCGAAGGGAGAAGAGGTAGGGACATTTAGAGATATTGATGAGATCTCAGTAATGTTCTAGACTATCCTATTGTTTGACATTTGATGTTCTTGCAGAAAAATTTAATATTTCATCATGATGTTTTATTAGAATGGTAGAACATATACTGTACGTCATACAATCATGCAGAGGCCTAAAGGTGAGTGTTTACATCATATCTATATGAACATTCTCAGAGTCTTAGTGTGAAGTTCACTGAGAAGTGAAACTTCAGAACCCTAACCTAAATTATGACCTACCGTTGATGATTTAGTTGAGGTTCATCATTCACTTCTTGTTTCGTCTTCTTTTTGATAGTTTGGATGTTTATAGTCATTTGACCACAACACTTCCTAACTCTATAAAAGAAGATAAGTCTCGAAAGGTGGATTTTATATTACTACAACATCTTATTTAATTTATAGCAGAGTTAACACAACCTAATAACATGTAAAGTAAAACTAAGACTAGTTTTTCTTAGCAATCATGCAAAATAGAGTTAGCACAGCCTAATAACATGTTAAGTAAATCTAAAACAATAGTTTTTCTTTGTAGCCCTGCAAACAAAGTTAGAATGCTGTCATAATTTAACGTGAGAGAAATAAATGCATTTATTTTGATTATTAATGAGTTAATTATTTTATTTTAGGACAACCCGGTCAAGATACCCATGGCTTTCCGTCTTTCCCGAGTTGTCAGTTTCCCTAATGTATTTAGCCAAAGAGGTGATTAAGCCTATTCCGACTAGAAGATTCTTATCAACAACTATGGGCTGCATTGTCCAAGAGATATTCATAGACCTGTGTAGTGTTTGATGACCTTTGTTCATTAGGGTTTCATTTAAGTCTTAGCGTGTTTTTCGAATTGTAAGGGGTTGAAAATTTTGGGTTGCTTAAGATTTCTTGGCCAATTTGATTTTTTTTTTGTGATTTTTATTATTTTAAATTTGGGATGACATGATTTTGATCCCATGGTCTTGTCATCCCGATTCTTTAGAGTTTGTGGCTTGATTGATCACAAGGGACCAGAAGGATCTTTGTTAGCAGCCATGAGTTGCTTCCTTCAAAGTTTCTTCTCAAACTAAGTGTTTAGGGTTTACGTTGTTAGTGTTTATGGTGTGCTTTATGAGTTAAGTTTGTAATTTGCAACTTTTACTCTTTAACCCATTTTGTCTCCTAGGTTGAGTTTGTTTTGGGGTGCGATTTAAGCTAAGTGTTTATTCTCCTATGAGAAGTCAAATAGGCCTTAACTGTTTTAGTTTATAGACATTTGAATAGTCTTTGGATTATTGATTTTTTTTGGAGAAGTATGCTCCTGGTTCGGGGTAACGTTGAGCATAACTTCGTATGTGTTAAATTCAATGTTTTCAGAAGTTGCGTTACTGGTTTAGGGTAACCATAGCCATATTCCCTTAGTATTCTTTTTTTTTTTTT
>JXCR01044904.1:65164-101859 GCA_002079205.1 Phalaenopsis hybrid cultivar | reverse complement strand
ATGCCAACAATAAAAAAAAAAAAAAAAAAAAAACCAAGCCATCATTTAATTTCCAACATAATTTCCACGTACTAAGAAAAATCACAGCACCATAATTTTCACATACCAAGAAAAATCACAAAATCAACATCACAACACAACCATTCTCCAATCCATCAACTGAAAATAAAGCACAGAGAAACCAAGTCAGCACCGAGTACCTAAAAACACAAATAATCGCAAAATCAAAATGACCGAGTATGTGAACAATACCCTGGGCGACAGAGAGCAAATGATCCAAACGGAGCCGAAGAACAAAGGGGAGAGGGTGAGGAGAAGAAAGGCAAGTTCATTGCAACACCACCGGAATCAAATGAATCACTATAAAACCAACCCCAGCCACTGAAGCCACAGAGAGGAGAATGGAAGAACAGAGGGGAGAGGGAAAAAAAGGCATGCCCGCTGCAACAATCTCCACAACAAAAAATAAATTGAATGAAACTGGAGCCACCAAAGCCACAGAGAGGAGAGGGGGCACACGAGTTTCGAGCGGGATACTAGAGGACAGAGAGTCGCATGGAGGGTGAGGTGGGTAATACCATTGTGAATAAACAGATGCAAATTCCAAACACCATTCTTTGACGTTTCCGCACCGCACCGCTGCTTTTAAACCATACCAAACACATCCTGAGATTTTCATTATAATCTATTAATATTACAAGAAATAGCAATTCACAATTAATGAACATATAATTAAACTAGTATCTTCTATGCATGTCCCAATATTCCTCCCACCGTTCATCTCGAAACTGCCGCCCTTCCGCTTCACCTACCGCGGAAAACGAATGAATCATTTTCGATCTAAACCCGGCTTTATTTTCTCTACAAAATGTTGCCATATGGTCGTACTTGCACTCACAGCTTCTTCTCCGCCGATATCAGACTATAGTCTTTTGACAGCGACGCAACCGTCTAATTTGCAATTCTGTATAATTGGTGGCAGCTTTTCGAAGATTCTTTCCATGGAAATTAGGTGTTCGTTGGGCGTTAGCCTGCACTATTTTTAGTCTGCTTCTCCTTCACCGAACCAGCAAACCCTAATTTTTAATCTTTCATCCGAATGCTGCAGCTGATCTCGAGTTACGAGCGGTCTGTTGAATCTCGACAACATGAACTACAAGGGCTTGCTGAATCTCAAAGGCGCGGAGATATGCGGAGATCTAGAAGAGCGGAATCCTCCGATTTCGCTTCCCAACCAGTCTTCAGATTGCGCCCTTCTCGCTGTCGACATAGGAGGTTGGTTTGGTTCGCTGGCTCTAGCTTTTACTTGACTACTTTCAATTAATCGACCTCAGAGCTGATGTTGGAATTTGTTAGGAACTTTGATCAAACTGGTTTATTTCGAGGACAACGCGGAGGTTAAGAACCACGGAATGGCACTTGGGGGACATCTTAAATTCATGAAGTTCCAAACAAGTCGGCTGGATGAGTGCCTGGAATTTATTCGCTCAAAGAGGCTGCTCTACGGTAGAGGTAATGGTCTTTTGTTTATACGAAACACAGATTTTTGCAGCTTGAGCTGTAATTCCTCGTTTTGTCTATCTGACGGACTCATTTAATTCTGTAGTCATTTTTCTTTGAGGTGTTTTTAACTTATTAACCATATTAGCAGTGGCATTCCCAACACCCCAGCGGGAGTATGCCCCAAATGTGTACTATTTTATTAAGATAGCAGGCTCAGTGTAACTGCGTAAATTATATCTGGTTTAATTATGGAAATTATTTGTGGGAAAGTAGGAAATTGATTGAAAAAAAAATAAAAATAATAACTCATTGCAGATTTAAGAGCTTTATAAACAATTATTAATGAAATTTAAAGTATAGCGTTAAGTATATATTGGTGAAACTATGAAAATAAAAGTATTTACTTTCCTTGCTCGGCAAGGAATTTCTCTAATAGGAGTAGGTTTGTGAATGATCTGATTTCGAGCCAAGCTGTGGTTGACTCAAAATCTGTTTGGAGGATTTGAATACGGCTTGAAATCTGCTTGTGAATTGTTGTATTTGATTTCAATCTACATTAGCTCAAAATTGAATTGAACTTGATCTGCCTCAAATCGAAATGAGTTGGCTTAAATGGAGTTATTTTATATTTGTCTATAAGGAATAACACACGGTAGCTCAAAGGTCTTTGTAGAGCCATAAAACATAGCACATGGTGCTTCACGCAGCACACACCATTTTATATATATATAAAAATATTAAAAAAATTAGATAAAAATAAGAGAATATTAAATTAAAAGATAAAATGATATGACGTAAAAACAACATAAATAATACTTAAATTCAAGTGCTCATTTCCTCAATTACTTAAAAATTCAAATTATTATGATTTTCTTATATGTCTAATATTTTGAAAAGCAACTAAACAGGTTATTAAATGAATTATCACCATCATCATAAGTCAAATAAATCTTATTTCCTTCATCAACATCATTTTAATCTCATAAAGAACAATTTTTATTATTATCCTCATCAAGCGAACATAACTCACTATCATGTGAACGACACAATATGGGTAGATTATTGTCCCATATATATACATATAAGTGCATGTATGCACGTTTGTATTGTGAAGTTCACATAAANTTATAAACAATTATTAATGAAATTTAAAGTATAGTGTTAAGTATATATTGGTGAAACTATCAAAATAAAAGTTTTTACTTTCCTTACTCGGCAAGGAATTTCTCTAATAGGAGTAGGGTTGTGAATGATCTGATTTCGAGCCAAGCTGTGGTTGACTCAAAATCTGTTTGGAGGATTTGAATACGGCTTGAAATCTGCTTGTGAATTGTTGTATTTGATTTCAATCTACATTAGCTCAAAATTGAATTGAACTTGATCTGCCTCAAATCGAAATGAGTTGGCTTAAATGGAGCTATTCTATATTTGTCTATAAGGAATAACACACAGTAGCGCAAAGGTCTTTGTAGAGCCATAAAAATAGCACTTGGTGCTTCGCACAACACACACCATTTTATATATATATATAAATATTAAAAAAATTAGATAAATATGAGAGAATATTAAATTAAAAAATAAAATGATATGGCGTAAAAACAACATAAATAATACTTAAATTCAAGTGCTCATTTTCTCAATTACTTAAAAATTCAAATTATTATGATTTTCTTATATGTCTAATATTTTGAAAAGCAACTAAACAGGTTATTAAAGGAATTATCACCATCATCATAAGTCAAATATTATTTCCTTCATCAACATCATTTTAATCTCATAAAGCACAATTTTTATTATTATCCTCATCAAGCGAACGTAATTCACTATCATGTGAACGACACAATATGGATAGATTTTTGTCCCGTATATATACATATAAATGCATGTATGCACGTGTGTATTGTGAAGTTTACATAAATACCCGCTAGTTCTTATATATTTACATATCCAACACCCAAATTTAATATTTACATATATAGCTTCTTGTGCATAGTCACATTAGAGCATATTCATAAAAAAATGCATGTTCCACTTTTAAAAAAATAGTATTAATATTTTTGATGTGTTAAATAAATTTTAAATTTTACATGTTAGATGTGCAAATATAAAGTTTTTTTTATATTAAATCTAAAAATCAGTTTAGCACGTGCCATGAGGGTAATTAACCATTGCCAATGCATGGCACAAATAGAACATGCTTTTTTGATGCACCACACTTTACCATGAAAATGACACTGAGGGTGCGCAATGTCGCGACATATGCCACTGTGCATATTATTTTGCGTTATTGACATGTATGAGCTATTTGGATTTGTTCTAGCTTTGGAAGTCAAAATGAGTTGACTCATTTCGATTGAGCAAAATCAAAATTAATAAAAGCAAATAAACTGCAAAAAAACTCAAATATCCTACCATTTCATATTCTAAAAGTTTATACATACACAAACACAAATACAAGCATACATACAGACATACATATAAATATATATTAGTTTTTTTTTCAATAAATTAGAACTAAACTTTAAGACACTTTGAGCCAATTTGTGAATGGCTCAAAATTGTCTCTAAAGAGTTTGATCCTTTCTTTCAACTTATAGCTCTGCTCACTTGCTTCAATCGAGTCTTGATCTGAGCCAAAACTTGAACAATTTTCTAACAATCAACGATCTTTGAGTTAAATTCTCAGTTCTAAATATGAGTATAGCATTTGATGGTTCTTTTAGTTTTTCTCGACTCCTTCATTTTTTCTCTTTCTATAATTTATGGCTATATACTTTTAAAGATTTCTACGAGAAATTTTAGTTTCTTTCTTTTTAATTGCCGCTTTGCATTGGTCATGTTTTCTAGCTAAATAAAACTATGGGAAGCACTATGATATTTCTTGTCTTCATCTATTTTCTACTTTTCTTATATAAAAATTCCATTTGTTGAGAGCCAAGTCTATAAACTTTCTGAAGCTTCACTACATTTTTATAACTTAAACTATGTATAGAAAATTTATGGAAAATATTAAGGATATTATTATTCTTCAATTTCCAGATACTCTCACAAAGAGAAGAATTCTTTAATTCCAAAACTACAACGAAGTGATATGTTTGGGATTTAATATAATTCAGATATTAGTAGTACCCTTGAGGCTTCTTACTCATATGTTTTACCGAAGGGTGCAATTCTATAATATATTTTTAGTATATCAGTCGCATAGCATAGCAGAAATTTCAAATTTCTGTCCTATGTCAACTTCTTAGATGATGCAATTTCAAAATCAATAGAAAATAAAACAATTTTTCCCTGAAAGCTTAAAGAGTAACTCAAAATTTTGAGGGAACGGTGGGTGAAATTGCATCCTCTTCAATATGTGGTTGTGCCACTGCTTATTAATGCTTAAACTCTGAAAGATTTTTCGTGCAGCTATCACCAATGTTCCAATTTAGCTGTATGAACTTGTTGTTTTGTTTGTGTTTTGTCCCTAACTGAAGCTACTTCTAAACTAAATCTATTGTGTTTTACATAATTTGAACTCGAACCAAACATAATAGGTCTACCTTCAGGTAAAATTTATTATATTAGCAATGTCTCCTTTTATGTTTTTAGCTAAAAGATGTTTTCTAGCTTTTTGTCCAATATAATTTCAAGGCTTGGCTTTGAAAAATTTATACAATTAAAATGTATATTTTTCTAATTTTGGGGATAGTTTGTCACGACCCAGAGCGGAGCTTGGAATCAACCATGACGGGAATAGACGATCAGACGATATTAATCAATTTTTTATCGTTATTTTCTATAACTATTAATTATTCAAAAATGACAAATGAAAGAGCCACTAGAAATTAAATTAAAGAAGTTAACAATTTATCTTATGTCATATTGTTCACACCTTTTTAAATATTGTCTCTTCTATTGCTTATCTTTACACAAAATCTTAAACCTGAAAAGTTAATGAAAAATATAATAAGCTAACCAGTGCCAGTNTATATATATATATATAACATTAATTAAATTATAATATAAACTCAAACTTACCTTACTGAAGTTTGCTGGGATCAATCCCTCTCGTTTAGCTCGCACACTTCACCTACTTCTCCCATCCAAGCTGAAATTCTATACTTCGAGTCCTAATTTATAAAAATTTTCTATGAACATTAATAAATAAACACACGCTCACACGCACGCGCCTCTTCTCTCGGTTGAAATTCACCTTGAGTCATAACTAAAATTATACCTTGAGTCATAATTTTTGTTAAATAACTTAATTAAAAATATTAAAACTCACCTTTTTCTGTCTCAGTTGGAAGCGCTAACACGCACACGCCTCCTTTCTCATCTTCCTTTGCCCTCAGTTCAACCCAACCTAGCACGTGTGATCCTCTTCTTCCTCCTCTTCGTTTGAACGTGAGGTTTAGCTTCTTGCCCGCATGCACGCACACAAAGCCTCATTTCCTCTGGGCTCGAGCCCTTCTTCTACTCCATCGCACAATAACAGGGGTTTGAGCTCTTCTCCCCTTTCTCTCATTTGATGCCGCCTTCAGATAAATGGGCTCCTCACCTTCTTCTTCCTTCCTATGGCTTGGGTTCGACACGAAATCATATTTCTCGCATGCAGAGAATCTTTCCTTCTCCACCTATGCGCCGGATGTGTGTGCAACTCACCTCCAAGGCACAATACACTTCTTTCTCCCTCGGCTTATTCGGCTAGGGTTTTTGCGTCATTGACTTCGTTCTTGAGTCTACTTCACTTCTTTTTCTTTTGCGACAGATGACGCGTTGAAGCCTCACCCCATGCTTCCTTCTTCTCACTAAAATTTCATCTTCTTGCTTCTTCCCTCTCTCACTCTATCCCTCGCTCTGAGTCTCTCCTTGCTACTCTCTCAGTTCCGTTAGATTGAAAGAGAGTATACGACCTCAAGTCAAAACTGTAGAGACACTCCTATTCAATTATTATTATCATTAGTAATTTTATTTTTATTTATTTATAACTTCGAGTTATTACAATCTCTCATCGTCATAAAAATTTCGTCCTTGAAATTTACATAATGTACTGCATGTCTCAAATCTCGCACTTGACGCCGCCTCCAGAGAAATGTGCACCTCCCCTTCTTCCACTTCCTTTCTTCGACTGGGGTTCGACACCACCTCTTACATGCAAAGAATCTTTCCTTCTCCACCTATGTACAAAACACGTGTTGTTCACCTCCAAGGTGTGATACACTTCTCTCTCTAGGCTACTCAGCTAGGGTTTTTGCCTCGACTTTGTTCGTGAATCCTCTTCACTTTTTGTTCTTCTTTTGCACAAATCAGGGCCTCACCTCTCCCGCTTCCTTCTTCTTCTAANAACTTCTTGTGCATAGTCACATTAGAGCATATTCATAAAAAAATGCATGTTCCACTTTTAAAAAATTAGTATTAATATTTTTGATGTGTTAAATAAATTTTAAATTTTACATTTTAGATATGCAAATATAAAGTTTTTTTTTATATTAAATCTAAAAATCAGTTTAGCACGTGCCATGAGGGTAATGCACCATTGCCCATGCATGGCACAAATAGAACATGCTATTTTGATGCACCACACTTTACCATGAAAATGACACTGAGGGTGCGCAATGCCGTGGCATATGCCACTGTGCATATTATTTTGAGTTATTGACATTTATGAGCTATTTGGATTTGTTCTAGCTTTGGAAGTCAAAATGAGTTGACTCATTTCGATTGAGCAAAATCAAAATTAATAAACACAAATAAATTGCAAAAAAACTCAAAATATCCTACCATTTTATATTCTAAAAGTTTACACATACACAGACACAACTACAAGCATACATACAGGTATACACATAGATATATATTAGCTTTTTTTTCAACAAATTAGAACTAAACTTTAAGCCAGTTCTAGCCAATTTGTGCATGGCTCAAAATTGTCTCTAAAAAGTTTGTCCTTTCTTTCAACTTATAGCTCTGCTCACTTGCTTCAATCAAGTTTTGATCTGAGCCAAAACTTGAATCAATTTTCTAACAATCAACGATCTTTGAGTTAAATTCTCAGTTCTAAATATGAGTATAACATTTGATGGTTCTTTTAGTTTTTCTCGACTCTTTCATGTTTTCTCTTTCTCTAATTTATGGCTATATTCTTTTAAAGATTTCTACGAGAAATTTTAGTTTCTTTCTTTTTAATTGCCACTTTGCATTGGTCATGTTTTCTAGCTAAATCAAACTATGGGAAGCACTATGATCTTTCTTGTCTTCATCTATTTTCTACTTTTCTCATAGAAAAATTCCATTTGTTGATAGCCCAAGTCTATAAACTTTCTGAGCCCAGTTGCTTCACTACTTTTTTATAACTTAAACTATGAATAGAAAATTTTTTGGAAAATATTAAGGATATTATTATTCTTCAATTTCTAGATACTCTCACAAAGAGAAGAATTCTTTAATTCCAAAACTACAACCAAGTGATATGTTTGGGATTTAATATAATTCAGATATTAGTAGTACCCTTGAGACTTCTTACTCATATGTTTTATCGAAGGGTGCAATTCTATAATATATTTTTAGTATATCATTTGCATAGCATAGCAGAAATTTCAAATTTCTGTCCTATGTCAACTTCTGAGATGATGCAATTTCAAAATCAATAGAAAATAAAACAATTTTTCCCTGAAAGCTTAAAGAGTAACTCAAAATTTTGAGGGAACGGTGGGTGAAATTGCATCCTCTTCAATATGTGGTTGTGCCACTGCTTATTAATGCTTAAACTCTGAAAGATTTTTCGTGCAGCTATCACCAATGTTCCAATTTAGCTGTATGAACTTGTTGTTTTGTTTGTGTTTTGTCCCTAACTGAAGCTACTTCTAAACTAAATCTATTGTGTTTTACATAATTTGAACTCGAACCAAACATAATAGGTCTACCTTCAGGTAAAATTTATTATATTAGCAATGTCTCCTTTTATGTTTTTAGCTAAAAGATGTTTTCTAGCTTTTTGTCCAATATAATTTCAAGGCTTGGCTTTGAAAAATTTATACAATTAAAATGTATATTTTTCTAATTTTGGGGATAGTTTGTCACGACCCAGAGCGGAGCTTGGAATCAACCATGACGGGAATAGACGATCAGACGATATTAATCAATTTTTTATCGTTATTTTCTATAACTATTAATTATTCAAAAATGACAAATGAAAGAGCCACTAGAAATTAAATTAAAGAAGTTAACAATTTATCTTATGTCATATTGTTCACACCTTTTTAAATATTGTCTCTTCTATTGCTTATCTTTACACAAAATCTTAAACCTGAAAAGTTAATGAAAAATATAATAAGCTAACCAGTGCCAGTGAACAGTCATTCTTCTAGACTATAGTAATTTAATAAAAAAATATGTATGACAGTTAAACTTTTAATAAATTAGTATGTAATATTTGATAATTTATGAATATGATTATTCACGATATTTCATAATATTCAAGATGTTTAACTATATTAATAATATATCTATATCATTTTATATCTATAAAACAATCCCAGGAGCACCGTCTAAAAATTATATCAGTTAAGGTACTTTAATATTAATATACTTTTTTATTTACGTGCACGTGTATCTTAGTATTCATCTACTAATACCATAAAAAGGTGATTTCATCATAGTTAATTATATATATAAAATCAATCTCTGCTCTCATATCATNTTATAAACCATTATTAATGAAATTTAAAGTATAGTGTTAAGTATATATTGGTGAAACTATCAAAATAAAAGTATTTACTTTCCTTGCTCGGCAAGGAATTTCTCTAATAGGAGTAGGCTTGTGAATGACTCAAAATCTGTTTGGAGGATTTGAATACGGCTTGAAATCTACGTGTGAATTGTTGTATTTGATTTCAATCCACATTAGCTCAAAATTGAATTGAACTTGATCTGCCTCAAATCGAAATGAGTTGGCTTAAATGGAGCTATTTTATATTTGTCTATAAGGAATAACACACAGTAGCGCAAAGGTCTTTGTAGAGCCATAAAACATAGCACATGGTGTTTCACGCAACACACACCATTTTATATATATAAAAAAAATATTAAAAAAATTAGATAAATATGAGAGAATATTAAACTAAAAGATAAAATGATATGACGTAAAAACAACATAAATAATACTTAAATTCAAGTGCTCATTTCCTCAATTACTTAAAAATTCAAATTATTATGATTTTCTTATATGTCTAATATTTTGAAAAGCAACTAAACATGTTATTAAAGGAATTATCACCATCATCATAAGACAAATAAATCTTATTTCCTTCATCAACATCATTTTAATCTCATAAAGCACAATTTTTATTATTATCCTCATCAAGCGAACATAACTCACTATCATGTGAATGACACAATATGGGTAGATTTTTGTCCCATATATATACATATAAATGCATGTATGCACGGTGTATTGTGAAGTTTACATAATTACCCTCTAGTTCTTATATATTTACATATTCAACACCCAAATTTAATATTTACATATATAACTTCTTGTGCATAGTCACATTAGAGCATATTCATAAAAAAATGCATGTTCCACTTTTAAAAAATTAGTATCAATATTTTTGATGTGTTAAATAAATTTTAAAATTTACATGTTAGATATGCAAATATAAAGTTTTTTTTATATTAAATCTAAAAATCAGTTTAGCACGTGCCATGAGGGTAATGCACCATTGCCAATGCATGGCACAACTAGAACATGCTATTTTGATGCACCACACTTTACCATGCAAATGACACTGAGGGTGCGCAATGCCGCGGCATATGCCACTGTGCATATTATTTTGCGTTATTGACATGTATGAGCTATTTGGATTTGTTCTAGCTTTGGAAGTCAAAATGAGTTGACTCATTTCGATTGAGCAAAATCAAAATTAATAAACGCAAATAAACTGCAAAAAAACTCAAATATCCTACCATTTCATATTCTAAAAGTTTACACATACACAGACACAAATACAAGCATACATATAGATATATATTAGTTTTTTTTTCAATAAATTAGAACTAAACTTTAAGACACTTCGAGCCATTTTGTGCATGGCTCAAAATTGTCTCTAAAAAGTTTGATCCTTTCTTTCAACTTATAGCTCTGCTCACTTGCTTCAATCGAGTCTTGATCTGAGCCAAAACTTGAATCAATTTTCTAACAATCAACGATCTTTGAGTTAAATTCTCAGTTCTAAATATGAGTATAGCATTTGATGGTTCTTTTAGTTTTTCTCGTCTCCATTTTTTCTCTTTCTCTAATTTATGGCTATATACTTTTAAAGATTTCTACGAGAAATTTTAGTTTCTTTCTTTTTAATTGCCCTTTTGCATTGGTCATGTTTTCTAGCTAAATCAAACTATGGGAAGCACTATGATCTTTCTTGTCTGCATCTATTTTCTACTTTTCTCATAGAAAAATTCCATTTGTTGAGAGCCCAAGTCTATAAACTTCTGAGCCCAGTTGCTTCACTACTTTTTTATAACTTAAACTATGAATAGAAAATTTATGGAAAATATTAAGGATATTATTATTCTTCAATTTCCAGATACTCTCACAAAGAGAAGAATTCTTTAATTCCAAAACTACAACGAAGTGATATGTTTGGGATTTAATATAATTCAGATATTAGTAGTACCCTTGAGGCTTCTTACTCATATGTTTTATCAAAGGGTGCAATTCTATAATATACTTTTAGTATATCATTCGCATAGCATAGAAAAAATTTCAAGTTTCTGTCCTATGTCAACTTCTGAGATGATGCAATTTCAAAATCAATAGAAAATAAAACAAAATTTCCCTGAAAGCTTAAAGAGTAACTCAAATTTTTGAGGGAACGGTGGGTGAAATTGCATCCTCTTCAATATGTGGTTGTGCCACCGCTTATTAATGCTTAAACTTTGAAAGATTTTTCGTACAACTATCACCAATGTTCCAATTTAGTTGTATGAACTTCTTGTTGTTTTGTTTGTGTTCTGTCCCTAACTGAAGCTACTTCTAAACTAAATCTATCGTGTTTTACATAATTTGAACTCGAACCAAACATAATAGGTCTACCTTCAGGTAAAATTTATTATATTAGCAATGTCTCCTTTTATGTTTTTAGCTAGAAGATGTATCTTTTCTAGCTTTTTGTCCAATATAATTTCAAGGCTTGGCTTTGAAAAATTTATACAATTAAAATGTATATTTTTCTAATTTTAGGGATAGTTTGTCATGACCCAGAGTGGAGCTTGGAATCAACCAAGACGGGAATGAACGATCAGACGATATTAATCAATTTTTTATCTTTATTTTCTATCACTATTACTTATTCAAAAATGACAAATAAAAGAGCCACTAGAAATTAAATTAAAGAAGTTAACAATTTATCTTATGTCATATTGTTCGCACCTTTTTAAATATTGCCTCTTCTATTGCTTATCTTTACACAAAATCTTTAACCTGAAAAGTTAATGAAAAATATAATGAGCTAACCAAAGCCAGTGAACAATCATTCTTCTAGACTATAGTAATTTAATAAAAAAATATGCATTACAGTTAAACTTTTAATAAATTAGTATGTATTATTTGATAATTTATGAATATGATCACTCACGATATTTCATAATATTCAAGTTGTTTAACTATATTAATAATATATCTATATCATTTTATATCTATAAAACTGTCACAAGCACGTCTAAAAATTATACCAGTTAAAGTACTTTAATATTAATATAATTTTTTATTTACGTGCACGTGTATCTTAGTGTTCATCCACTAATACCATAAAGATGTGATTTCATCATAGTTAATTATACATATGTAATCAATCTATGCTCTCATATCAGTCATAATTTTATATTACTCAATGTATAATATGTAATGAATAAAATTTTTCATAATGAGAGACTATAAGTATTCTTATCGAAAGGACCGATAAAATTTAAGAATAGATGAATCATCATATTAATCAAACATCAATAACAATTCTTACAATTGGCTGAGAAGAGATACAAAAATGATATTATAATTTGAGAGTAGAAGTACTCATTTCGATGTCGGTTTATTTATTCTTGAATTTTCTTTGATCTCCNTAATATGTAATGAATAAAATTTTTCATAATGAGAGACTATAAGTATTCTTATCGAAATGACCGATAAAATTTAAGAATAGACGAATCATAATATTAATCAAACATGAATAACAATTCTTACAATTGACTGAGAAGAGATACAAAAATGATTCTATAATTTGAGAGTAGGAAATACTCGTCGATTTATTTATTCTTGAATTTTCCTTGATCGCTACTCTTCTAAAATTGATGCCTATAATAAATACGAGTATTCATATTACTAAAATTGAATTTATTCAATATCATTTTAATTAACTATTAACTTTACATTAGATAAGTATTAAATTTTCATTATTTTGTTTTATTTAATCCCAGTTAACTTTATTTTATATATATATGTATATATATGACATTAAGTAAATTATAATATAAACTCAAACTTACCTTACTGGAGTTTGCTGGGATCAACCCCCCTCGTTTAGCTCGCACACTTCACCTACTACTCCCATCCAAGCTGAAATTCTATACTTCGAGTCCTAATTTAATAAAATTTTCTATGAACATTAATAAATAAACACACGCTCACACGCACGCGCCTCCTCTCTCGGTTGAAATTTAACCTTGAGTCATAACAAAAATTATACCTTGAGTCATAATTTTTGTTAAATAACTTAATTAAAAATATTAAAACTCACCTTTTTCTGTCTCGGTTGAAAGTGCTAACACGCACACGCCTCATTTCTCATCTTCCTTTGCCCTCAGTTCAACCCAACATAGCACGTGTGATCCTCTTCTTCCTCCTCTTCGTTTGAACGTGAGATTTAGCTTCTTGCCCGCATGCACGCACGCAAAGCCTCATCTTCTCTGAGCTCGAGCCCTTCTTCTACTCCATCGCACAATAACAGGGGTTTGAGCTCTTCTCACCTTTCTCTCATTTGATGCCGCCTTCAGATAAATGGGCTCCTCGCCTTCTTCTTCCTTCCTATGGCTTGGGTTCGACACGAAATCATATTTCATGCATGCAGAGAATCTTTCCTTCTCCACCTATGCGCCAGATGTGTGTGTGACTCACCTCCAAGGCACAATACACTTCTTTCACCCTAGGCTTATTCGGCTAGGGCTTTTGCGTCCTTGACTTCATTCTCGAGTCAACTTCACTTCTTCTTCTTTTGTGACAGATGACGCGTTGAAGCCTCACCCGCTGCTTCCTTCTTCTCACTAAAATTTTACCTTCTTGCTTCTTCCTTCTCTCACTCTATCCCTCACTCTGAGTCTCTCCTTGCTACTCTCTCAGTTCCGTTAGATTGAAAGAGAGTATACGACCTCAAGTCAAAACTGTAGAGACACTCCTATTCAATTATTATTATCATTAGTATGTTTATTTTTATTTATTTATAACTTAGAGTTATTACAATCTCTCCTCGTCATAAAAATTTCGTCCTTGAAATTTACATTATGTACTGTATGTCTCAAATCTCGCACTTGACGCCGCCTCCAGATAAATGTATACCTCCCCTTCTTCTTCTTCCTTTCTTTAACTGGGGTTCGACACCACTTCTTACATGCAGAGAACCTTTCTTTCACCTATGTACAAAACACATGTGCTGTTCACCTCCAAGGTGTGATACACTTCTCTCTCTAGGCTACTCAACTAGGGTTTTTGCCTCGACTTTGTTCGTGAATCTTCTTCACTTTTTGTTCTTCTTTTGCACAAATCAGAGCCTCACCTCTCCCGCTTCCTTCTTCTTTTAATTTATTTTTCATCCTTCTATTCCCCTCTCTCACTCTCTATCCCTTGTTGTCCGTCTCTCCATTCCGTTGGATTGAAATAGGGTATACAAATCTTTAGTCAAAATCGTAATGACGCTCATGTTCATTTATTATTATTATTAGTATTATTTATTTATTAATAACTCTGGTTTTTACATAATTAATTCACCGTTAATTATTTTCTATATTATTTGCTCAATAAGTTAGCATATTAATTACATGTAAACAAAGCTAAATTTTTTCTAAATTTTATTTTGCTTCTATACTTTTGTCAGATATTTGATTGGAATTATATTTTACCAAAAATTAGTATTCATTGACTATGCAGGATTTGCAGCAGGTTCAACAATCATGAATGTGGATATGAAGGTATGCATGAATCTGAGGATTGAAGAAGTTCATAAATTTACTGTCTCAATGATATTCTCGTATCCTATAGTATTACTGGAAACTTCTTTATTTTAATCATCCGGTCTTAATTCTAGGAATTAGATCCTCATATGCAACCTTTTCTATAATAGATCTAAATATGTAAATTTATCATATGTAGTTATTAGTTTATTTTCAACCTTGTTTTTTTTTTATTTCTTAGTTTCAAACCCCCTGAATTTGCATACGAAATACTTCGTCTTTATTCTTCTAATTATGATTTTTTATATTCTAATCTCTTTTATTTCCTTGAATATTTGCTTATTTAAGAAGAGGTCTCGCCAATTAGACTACATCTTTTGTAAATGACTTACATCTTGGTACCTTATGTTGAATATCCTTTCTTAGTATCCTTTCTTAGTATCTCTATAATTAATACAAGAAGATAATGACATTGTTTATCATTGATAGGATCTCATTATGATATGGAACTTTTTGATCGCTCCTCTACTGTTTCTAATGCCACTTGTTGCTTCATCAAATCATAACTTTAGCATGCCTTTGACATGCATTTTCTTAATTCATGTCAAATTAATTCTCATCGTTATCCATCACTTTTTGGAGAAAAAGGGATTCATATAGCCGACCCCACGTAGTGGGATTAAGGCTTTGTTGTTGTTGTTGTTGTTGTTATCCATCACTTTTCTTTTTAAGATCAATAAAAATGATTATGAAGGTATTGCTTTTCTGGACATTGACAGTGAACATCCATTGGGGACACATTCACATATTTGACCAAATGATGGTGTCAAAATTTGCTCAACTTGGTAACATTTTGATAATGAGAAAAATTAAATGGATGGTTTAGGAATAAGATTTCTTTTGCTATATATTGAATGTATGATTGTCCATGCCAGCTTCTCATGTTAATTAATTGGAAGATTTACATACAAACCACTCACTTCTTATGTATTCACATATCTAACACCTAAACTTTAATTTTTACATCCGTAGCTGGAATTTTTGATGTGATATGAATGATTTGGATGTTATAAATGTAAATAGCAAAGTTTTGGTGTTAGATATGTAAATACTCAGTACTTGGATGATATGTTTGTAAATGCCCGTAATTAGTTCTGCGTTCTTCATTATATGAAATATCAAATGACTTATTTTCAATTCTGTTGTAGGCTACAGGCGGCGGCTCCTTCAAGTTTGCTGACATCTTCAAAGAGAAGTTGGGTGTTTCTCTTGATAAATTGGATGAAATGGATACTGTTGTAACTGGAGCTAATTTCTTGTTGAAGGTATTAACTTAACCTGTCTGTGGGACTTAGATTTAGTGTGCTAAATACACATATAGTTTCTTAAGAGAGTTCTTAAAAAGTATTTAAAATCATTCTTGGAATTCCGTTATAGAAATATGCAACATCAGGACATGCATCATGAATATTTTAATTTTTTGTTATATTAATATGTTTTAAGTTTACCTTCTTCTAGTAATTTTTCTCCTAATATTAGAAAGTACATGTTATTCGTTTGACCTGGTTGTGCTGTTTTTACTAATCTAGAGAATTCCCATTCCTTACTTGCCAAAACCTTTTGATTGACATTAAATAATAAACTAATAGAGGTATACTAAAATTTTCATCTTTATCATGTCTAGAAAAAGCTTTTTTATCTTTTAGTGCAATGTTGACGTAGGTCAAACCTAAAGGCTTTTGATTTAAAAACGATCTTACATTATCGTTTGCTAACATGAACTTTTTGACTTTCTTATATACATAAAAAATCTTGTAAATTAATGCATGATTAGCTAAGAAATAAGGGAAACCGTTAATTAAGCACTCTTATGTGAGTCATTGGAGTAGATTGGTATTTTCAGGATTTGATGGAATGTTAGTGATGTGACGCTTGATCAAATTGTGCATAGGGGCGTAAACGAACCGACACAAACGAACAGTGTTCGTGTTCGTGTTCGGTTCGTTTGAAATATAGTCTGTTTGAAATAGACTCGTGTTCGAAATTGTTCGTGAAAGGCTTGTTCGTGTTCGATTCGATTTGTTCGAAATTAGTTCGAATTGTTCGAATCGTTCGAAATGTTTGAAATGTTTGAAATGTTCGAAATGTTTGAAAGTTCGAAATGTTCAAAATTTTTCAATTTTATTTATATTTTTTGAATTCTTAAATAGACAATTTAAATATTAATTTTCATATCAAATAAAAAATGCCACCATTTTAACTTTTAAAAATTGAAATAAATCTGCATAAAATATATAAAAAATATTAATTAATTCTCAAACTACCAAAAATAATAAATAACGAAGTTTAACAAAAACATCTTTTCATCATTAGTCATTTTATCCAATTATTCAAGCAAATAATATCTTACATAAAAAGATAAGAAAAGAAAACTTGAAGATTCAACCGATAATATAAATTCCAAACCATAAAACTTTACAGTTCCAAGATAGAGTGACCGCATATCTTATTATTCAAGCTGATAAGAAAAATAACTCTTATTATTCAAGCAAATAAGATAAGAAAAGATATAAACTTGACGGTTCCAAGATAGAAAAACCACATAAATCTCCATTCAGTTACAACCTTGTAGGTGCTAAGAACAGCCGCTTCCTCTATATGGTTCAGGTTGCATAGCTCTCCAATGGTGCGCGACCATTGAGCTTCAGGAACAACAAGCTTTTCTTGCATCTCCACAGTTGCAGTATGAACACTAAGTCCTATAACAAAAATGCTACTCCTTTCCTTCATGTATCTTGATAATAGCAAGCAGGAAAATACTTTTTTTTTCTTTTGTGCAAACTTGGGCATCTGAATCCAGGAATGGGAAGAGGGAAACAACCCTCTCACCAATTTTGGGAGTTGCTGCACCTCTCCCAAGCCCCTAAAATGACTTCCCTGGATCTAGTAATAGCCCAATAAGGACAATGCCAAACAGAGATTGATTCATATATTTGTAAATATTCTCGAGCAGCAGCTTTGTAGAAGCTGAAAAGATAGAATTCAATGGTTAATTTCTTGTAGATGGTAAGATATTACTCAAAAAAATGTTAATTGCTTGAATAAAAAAAACTTTTCTAAATGATAACAAAAACATCCTTCATTTTAAAGTAATCATTGACAGTTAGTTAGAAGTCCTCATCTAGTGCCCAGCAAAATCTATATAATTTAAATCTACATAATGTGGAGAAATTTGAATAAGTTCATTGACTAGATTGAGCATACCCTCGAGCTATGCAAAAAATAAAATGTCAAAAGGAAAAATCGAAGGACTTGGCTAAGTTGGCTGCATATCTCTAGAAGCTCTATCCCATTCATAAGATATCCAGCTATCACACAACCAAAAACATGACAATTATGATGGGGGTTTAATCATAATAATTATATAATTTAAAATTAATTTCAAAACGGATTGCTCATTTATGATGTTGTCGACATTAATTATTTCATTCTTATAATGCTACATCATTATCTATTCTACCGTTGTCAGATCAATTTGTTCAGGATTTGCTCTTAAATAATTAAGGACAGAGACGACCTAAAAAAATACTCATTAAAATTACTGCCATATGTTGCAATTACTGCTGATTACTAGAAGTAACTACCAAGGGTGAAGCAACCAACAATTAAAGGATATTTCCAAATGCTCCAAAAAAAACTCATTAAAATTAAAAAAAAAAGTTAACTTGAACTGCATATTAAAACAGAGCAGCTATAGTTCTTCTCCCTTCCCTCAAAGCAATATATATAATGCAAATTCTATGTAAATAAAAAGGAAGAATTATAGGTTTATTTGCATATACAAATTTAAGATCTGTAACTTAAAATGACTAATAACTCTTAGATACATATAGATACCAAAAACTCTTAAATCTAATATATGTATCAAAGCATTCTAGCCTGTAAATTTCAACTGCCCCTAAACCAAAAACTCAATATACCTTGCAATTTCATCAGTCATGACTATTCCCTCAACTTGTATGTTATTATTATCAAACTATTGACACATGGAAGCATAAATTACCCTCAAATGTACAGAAAAATAAACCCTTGTCATTCCCATGAAATTTATTTTCAAACCTCCTCGCATTAAGAGCGAAAAAAGGTAACTCTGTGCAAAAACCAACATTCTCACTCCCAAAAGCTTCAAAAACTAGGTCTCAGTAAAGAAAAAATAAAAGAAATTTAAGAAATTTTAAGGTGAGAGACAAACCTGAAGATAAATAAGAAATATCAAAGAAAATATACTCTAAGATGACACCTCAGTAGCCTTACAACAAACCAAGAAAGAATATCAAGCAACCAAACAAATGAACAATAATACCGAGCAGGCGAGCCGCGAGCAGGCAAACCAACGTCTGCTCGAAGATAGATAAGAGTAGAGATTAGAGAACAAACATAAAAAAACAAACCCTAAACTCTCACAGTGGGGGTGAAAATCTTTCGTGATTTTGAGAGAAGGGGAAGGCTCGGAAGAGGGGAGATCGGAAGAAAGGAGGCGCGGCGGATGTTCGAGAAGCGTTGTTTAGAATTAGGGCTTTAGGTTTTTTTTTATATATAGTGTATCATATTAATTATAATATTATAATATTTATATTAATATAATTAATAGTAATAGAATGTTAATGTTATTGATATTTATTATATATTATAATTTGTAGAATTTAATTTTTTAAAGTACGATAAATTTTGAGAATATTTAATTATTTTTAAAATATCATAATTTTTTCATATATAACTATTTTAAATTATTTTATATTTCGAACATTAACGAACCGAACACATCAATGTTCGTGTTTGGTTCATTTAATAAACCGAACAAAAAAAAATTGTTCGTGTTTGATTAGTTTACTTTTCGANCAATGTTCGTGTTTGGTTCATTTAATAAACCGAACAAAAAAAAATTGTTCGTGTTTGATTAGTTTACTTTTCTGACGAACCGAACACGAACTCTCTGACGAACCGAACACGAACTGTTCGCGAACAACGAACTTTTTTGACAGCCCTAATTGTGGAAATATGTTAAAGCGGTGCCTACGGTGTTGTCCGCCTTGTGCTACACTAAGTGGACATTGAGCTTGTCAAATAATTTTAGGACCTATGTTAGGTGCAAGACTAAAGTGGTAATTTAGGCATTTGTTAGTTATTATTGTGGGGTATACAGGNACAACGAACTTTTTTGACAGCCCTAATTGTGGAAATATGTTAAAGCGGTGCCTACGGTGTTGTCCGCCTTGTTCTACACTAGGTCGACATTGAGCTTGCCAAATAATTTTAGGACCTATGTTAGGTGCAAGACTAAAGTGGTTATTTAGGCATTTGTTAGTTATTATTGTGGGGTATACAGAGCTTGATATGCTTAGGGTTATGTCATGTATGATTGTTATCTTGAATCTTAGAGTTAGGGTTTGGGAGAGAATTACATACCTCTCGAATTGTAGTTTAATTTTTTTATGTATTTGAGTTGTGTTTTATTGTATTGCTGAAGTAAATTATTTTGGTTGTTCTAATCTCTGTTGAAGTTTTGTCTCTTTTCTATTAGAATTGTATAAGATCATTCGGGTACGTTGCTATGCTAGAAATCTTTCTCGTTCGCATTCGAGGCCACTGCTCTACCTTATATTGTTCTAAAATCGTCCAGACACCCTCCCCGTCTCAACAACGGTCTCACCTCTATCGCATTACATCACCTTCATGATCGAACTTTGCTATACACTCGTGATTCGAGATAGCTGGAAAGCTCACGACCGGATCACAATGTCTTTTTTGTGACCGAACCTCACGATATCGATTCGAGCCAGCTAGCTGGGAAGCCAACAATTAGAGCACGACTTACAAGTGTTCCGCCTTCGTGATAAAAAAACTGGCCTGGGAGTAATGACGACCAATAAAGTAGATGCTCTGAAGGAAAAATTAGAGGGAGAGATGAACCAAATCAGAGATGGAATGAATGAGCGTTTCTTGTCAGATGGAATGAATGAGCGTTTCTTGTCCATGTAGACGTGGNATGTATTTGAGTTGTGTTTTATTGTATTGCTGAAGTAAATTATTTTGGTTGTTCTAATCTCTGTTGAAGTTTGTCTCTTTTCTATTAGAATTGTATAAGATCATTCGGGTCCGTTGCTATGCTAGAAATCTTTCTCGTTCGCATTCGAGGCCGCTGCTCTACCTTGTATTGTTCTAAAAGTGTCTAGGCACCCTCCCCGTCTCAACACCGGTCTCACCTCTATCGCATTACATCACCTTCATGATCGAACTTTGCTATACACTCGTGATTCGAGATAGCTGGAAAGCTCACGACTGGATCACAACGTCTTTTTTGTGACTGAACCTCACGATATCGATTCGAGCTAGCTAGCTGGGAAGCCAACAATTAGAGCACGACTTACAAGTGTTCCGCCTTCGTGATAAAAAAAACTGTCCTGGGAGTAATGACGACCAATAAAGTAGATGCTCTGAAGGAGAAATTAGAGGGAGAGATGAACCAAATCAGAGATGGAATGAATGAGCGTTTCTCGTTCATGGAGAGTAGATTCATTGCTCTAGAAGTTATGATGAAGATTGTGGAATTTTACGCAAACCCATAATCAATTAGAAAGATTGTGGTTCTCGTCCATTACGCAGAATCCTATCGCAAGATCTAGCAACAACGATTTGAGCAGGCGCGAGCGACAGNAGTAGATTCATTGCTCTAGAAGTTATGATGAAGATTGTGGAATTTTACGCAAACCCATAATCAATTAGAAAGTGTGGTTCTCGTCCATTACGCAGAATCCTATCGCAGGATCTAGCAACAACGATTTGAGCCGGCGCGAGCGACAACAATTAGAAGGATTCACGTGACATCAGGACAACGTCGCTGCCTTAGGTTGATCTAGAGCCGCAGGATTGAGCGAAGGAATTGGAAGTGGATTCAAGCGATATCATATGGAGGGAATCACATGACATTCATAGGTTTTGAATGAGTGGCAGCTAGAGGAACGAGTGGACACTCAATGCCAGACTTGCTGATGCTTATCTTAATACTTGCAAAACTGTAGCTCGATCATCACAATCTCATACTTTACATCAATATCCATTGCCTAAAACTTACTATCTTCTAGAACAATCTCTGCTAGCCCAACTGGAGTCTTATCTCGGGGGCTCCTCATGAATCACTAACATCAACAACTTGAAGTTGAGGCTCATCTTTGACGTCTTCATCTTTTCGGGTGTCACTGTCGATTTCCTCAACTACTCCCTGATCAATGAAAGAGATTATTCTCCCGGTTGTGCAATATGATTGAATGCCCAAATTCATGACGCTTGAAACACTTTCTCGGTGGGACGGATTTGTGAATGGGGATTGGTTCCACCTATTTTCTACTTTGAATTAGTGTCTCCTCAAGTGAAGTCTTCTTGGATGCTTCACTTAGTGTACTTTTTTGCCGCTCGATCATGATGTTGGACTTTGATGTGAGGTGGGGTGGTCATCCGATAACGTTGTCTCTCCACTTTTAAAGTTAGGGTTTGCACATCCTGTCTGTAATGAAATTTTAGGCACTGACTCTGCATCTCCCGTTGTATCTTGGACCAAATAATGATATTATCTTTTCCCTCACGTTGGCGTATGTGCTTCAAAATTTTTCACTAAAATAACACTTCTTTATCTTGTTGGTATATAGTTTTCGCATTTTGTTTAGTGGGATGTCTTGGTACTCGAATAAAAGTTCTACGGTTTGGATTCACTCGATGATCTCACCCGGATTTAATTGGTGGTCAAGATGCGTCAAATCTACTTTTACTTCAAAATGCTGGCTTCTTGGATTTTTAGGTTAAATCTTCAGGGTAATGGTTTTTTATTTCTGACATCTGTATGGTGGAAGAGATACAACTAATTTCTTTGATGTATCAAGCACCATTGTAGCTATGGGTGATCCTTCCTAATTGTCTCGTCTCGAAGGCGACAAACCTCTGTTGCAGTTGAAAGAGTTCCCGCTGAACATCCTCCATATAAGATTCTATAAATCTCTTTACAAATTTATCATAAAAGACATTGTGTCCTTTCCTTCTGTTCAGGTCTTCGTCAATTGTCTCTTCGGTGCGTGGTTAGGATTTAGGTTTAGGTAGATGAAATAGGTTGTATATGGTTGGTGTAGGGTGGGGAAGAAAAAATTGAGTGACCGGTTCAAAAAATCAGCAAAGGGAAGGAATTTCGTGTGGAGATAGGGTTGGATATTTANTATGGAGGGAATCACATGACATTCATAGGTTTTGAATGAGTGGCAGCTAGAGGAACGAGTGGACACTCAATGGCAGACTTGCTGATGCTTATCTTAATGCTTGCAAAACTGTAGCTCGGTCATCACAATCTCATACTTTACATCAATATCCATTGCCTCAAACTTACTATCTTCTAGAACAATCTCTGCTAGCCCAATTGGAGTCTATCTCGGAAGCTCCTCATGAATCACTAGCATCAACAACTTAAAGTTGAGGCTCATCTTTGACGTCTTCATCTTTTCGGGTGTCACTGTCGATTTCATCAACTACTCCCTGATCAATGAAAGAGATTATTCTCCCGGTTGTGCAATATGATTGAATGCCCAAATTCATGACGCTTGAAACACTTTCTCGTGGGACGGATTTGTGAATGGGGATTGGTTCCACCTATTTTCTACTTTGAATTAGTGTCTCCTCAAGTGAAGTCTTCTTGGATGCTTCACTTGGTGTACTTTTTTGCCGCTCGATCATGATGTTGGACTTTGATGTGAGGTGGGGTGGTCAGCCGATAACATTGTCTCTCCACTTTTAAAGTTAGGGTTTGCACATCCTGTCTGTAAGGAAATTTTAGGCACTGACTCTGCATCTCCCGTTATATCTTGGACCAAATAATGATATTATCTTTTCCCTTACGTTGGCGTATGTGCTTCAAAATTTTTCACTAAAATAACACTCTTCTTTATCTTGCTGGTATATAGTTTCCGCATTTTGTTTAGTGGGACGTCTTGGTACTCGAATAAAAGTTCTACGGTTTGGATTCACTCGATGATCTCACCCAGATTTAATTGGTGGTCAAAATGTGTCAAATCTACTTTTACTTCAAAATGTTGGCTTCTTGGATTTTTAGGTCAAATCTTCAGGGTAATGGTTTTTTATTCCTGACATCTGTATGGTGGAAGAGATACAACCAATTTCTTTGATGTATCAAGCACCATTGTGGCTATGGGTGATCCTTCCTAATTGTCTCCTATCGAAGGCGACAAACCTCTGTTGCAGTTGGAAGATATCCTCCATATAAGATTCTATAAATCTATTTACAAATTTATCATAAAAGTCATCGTGTCCTTTCCTTCTGTTCAGGTCTTCGTCAATTGTCTCTTCGGTGCGTGGTTAGGATTTAGGTTTAGGTAGATGAAATAGAGTGTATATGGTTGGTGTAGGGAGGGGAAGAAAAAATTGAGTGACCGGTTCAAAAAATCAGCAAAGGGAAGTAATTTCGTGTGGAGATAGGGTTGAATATTTTGGGGGGGGATGCTAGAAACCATAGGATAAAAATAGAGTTAAATTAGTTCTGATACCAAATGATACCGGAGTTAATCCAAATAACAATAGAAAAAACAAATAATATTTGTGAAATCAAATAACTAGTTACAACTAACATACTTAAAAGAAAAAATGCAATAACACGACATTTAGAAATCTGGAATAGCAACACACATGACACAAACACTCAAACTAAGGTGGATCTCAGGTGGTGGTGATGGTCGTAAGGGGGCTTGGAGAGGCGGTAGCATGAGTGTAGGTGGACTGGACAACGAAGGAACAACGACTAGGGGCTGTTATGGGCAGCGGGAACAATAACTAGACTACGGGGAGGTGGTTCCAGCTGCTGGGATAGTAGCGAGGCAGCATGGGGAATGGTTTTGGGCTGCTGGAACAACAATGATAGTGTAGGGGAAGTGTTGGAACTTCAACTAGGCAGGAGGGATGCAATTCACGTGGTTGAAATAGTAGTGGACAACAAGGCGAGGGGCTTACTGTTTGGTCTAGATGTGAAAACTGGAGCTCTCATGGTCACGGGAGATTTTCACATCCGGTCGTTGTACACGGGATCTCGTAAGACGTCCCTGCACGCAACACTCCCACATATATTTCAGAACCACGCGGGGAGATTTACATGAGCAACTTTTTGCATTGATTTAGGAAAGGTTCGTCATGGATTTTAGAAAGAAATTTGAGATGCTATTTGGCCGTAGAGAGGGAAACCAGAAGTATTGTTTGAAGGTGGAAATTTCATGAAGGGCTGAGGTCAGAAATTCAAGCAACTCTTTGTTTGTTGACACTGCGATGATTGAGGGAAACTATGAAATTAGTGCAATTGATTGAAGATAAAAATGCATGAAATAGATTAATATGAGCAACATAGTTGGAGCGCCATATTGAAATATTACAACTACGATGGTGCCAAAAACTCAAACATTGAGTTTCCGAAGAGAGGTTCCATGGGACATGAATACTGGGCCATGATAAGGAGGGACTTTCAAATACCTTGCAGAGAGAAATTTTCAAGAGAAGCGAGCCCTAGGACATTGTTGCAATGATCTGTCATTGCAGGTTCTCATAATGTATGATGAGGATGCGACATGGGATGATGAAATAAAGTAAGTCTATGGTGGTGGAGGAGGAGGAACACCCTCACTTAGATATGGTAGAAGTCTCCTTGAAATCGGTGGTGCGATTCACTNGGAGGAGGAACACCCTCACTTGGATATGGTAGAAGTCTCCTTGAAATCGGTGGTGCGATTCACACCGAACCATACTATAAAACTTTTGGGACAGATCAGAGAGGAGGACATAGTGTTGTTGGTAGATAGTCGGGCCACCAACATTTTTTTGATCTCTACTCAATTAGTGGAGCAATTGGGGCTTGAGATGTTTGACCCAAGAAGCTTTGGAGTAATGATGGTGACGGGATTGGTGGAGAAGAGCTGGGGAGTTATTAAGGGGCTGATTTTGACATTTGCAAAATATTCAAGTGGTAGAGGACTTTCTTCCCTTAGATTTAGGGAGCATTGATGTTATATTGGATATGAAATGGTTGCAGTCTTTAGGGAGATAAGATGAATTAGAACTTCTAACAATGGTATATTTGGAGGGAGACAAGACAGTAGTGCTTCGCGATGACCCTAGTTTGTGCAAAACTTTGGTGACGCTTAAGATCATGGTAAGGTCAATTCAGTATGTAAGATTGTGATTCTTGATCGATTTTTACAACATGGAAGAGATACTTGATACAAAATTGTCAGAAGTATAACACTAANGAGTTATTAAGGGGCTGATTTTGACATTTGCAAAATATTCAAGTGGTAGAGGACTTTCTTCCCTTAGATTTATGGAGCATTGATGTTATATTGGATATGAAATGGTTGCAGTCTTTAGGGAGATAAGATGAATTATAACTTCTAAGAATGGAATATTTGGAGGGAGACAAGACAGTAGTGCTTCGCGATGACCCTAGTTTGTGCAAAACTTTGGTGACACTCAAGATCATGGTAAGGTCAATTCAGTATGTAAGATTGTGATTTTTGATCGAGTTTTACAACATGGAAGAGATACTTGTTACAAAATTGTCAGAAGTATAACACTGGCCCAACATCTTCTACAATAGTTTGCAAAATTTTCTTAGTTGCCATGCAGATTAACTCCTTAGAGGTAGCACGAGTATGCGATAAACTTGAGGCCAGGTGTCTCTCCCATTAGTGTGTGTCTATACTGCTATCCTTNCCAACATCTCTTACAATAGTTTGCAAAATTTTTTTAGTTGCCATGCAGATTGACTCCTTAGAGGTAGCACGACAATGCGATAAACTTGAGGCCAGGGGTCTCTCCCATTAGTGTGTGTCTATACTGCTATCCTTTAGTACTGAAGGATGAAAACAAGAAGCCAGTTTTACTTGTGTACTGACAGCATTGCGTTCTAGTCCAACACGGTTAAGTTTAGATTCACTTAGCTAACTTGTGTATTGTCTAGCGCCAAAGGATAAGAACAAGAAGCCAGTTTAACTTGAAATAAATTTTCATCCAAGCAATTTCCATTAACAAAACATTGTAATGGCATATAGATGCTTTATGTGCTAGAGAAACGTACAACTGCAAGTTGCTAACTTAAATTTGCACGCAGTAATGTTTATTACAGCTTTCTTCTTATATTTACATTTCTTTCCTTAAATCCATCGCTCACAGAATTGGAATATGCATGCCTATTTAAATCATTTTAATGATATTGATCACATTATAGCCATTTTTTGTATGTCTTCAGTTGAATATGATTTTGTGTGTTTATAAATAAAAAGTTTGACTGTTTTATTTTATTTCCTTGTTAAGAATTTGTTGATTTCATTATTTATGGTATTTCTTTTTCGAAGGGAGAAACCTCTGATTCTCCAGCTCTTTTCCCAACAGAAAATCCCATATGAATCCTTTACATTCATGCATGGGAAACGGACTCCTGTAGACGTTGACCAAAAGAACTTATTTCCATACCTTCTTGTCAATATAGGCTCTGGAGTTAGTATGATAAAGGTAATTCTAGTATATCATTTGTTAATTGATTGGTTTTTCCACGATTTTTCTGCCTAATCTGTGTACCTGTGTAGAAGTTCTAATAAATGACAATAGCTTGTAGGTGATGGGAAACAGGAAGTTTGAACGGGTTACTGGCACACACATTGGCGGTGGAACTATGTTTGGGCTAGCAAAACTTTTAACAGGTTGTACAAGGTAACTTATATATCTGTGGCTGCTACAGCTCCAACCAGTGCAAAAACGGATGGCGAAAAGTTGATTAGTGCTTGTGTAGAGTTATTTTGCCAAAGAGGCAGAAATATCGAAGCAACAAACAAATTTCCCTTTTTTGTTTGTTCTTTTGCAGGTATGATGAGTTTTTAAAGTTGAGCCAGCAGGGGGACAATCTTGTGCTCGACTTGATTGTTAAAGATATTTGTGGAGAACTTGTTTGTCAAAAGGTGAACTTTTTCCTAATGCGTACCATTTACTTATATTATCTGAATTTTATCAATTACAACCAATAGAACACCATTGGTAGGATTTGTTTGCTTAGGTGTTTTCTTTCAATTGCCAAATAATTTTCATTATAGCTGTGTTTATTTATTAACCTGTATGTTTTATGCTGGATTTCTTTCTCATGAGTTAATTTTTAAGGACTTATGTATGTTATGACCTTTTTTAGAATGAGTAATGCTACTTTGGACGATTCCTACCACCTTGTCTTACACTCTTTTACTTTTTTATTATTTTTATACAAATATTTATTTATGTTGTACACCACTTTCTAGGAAGCCATCTACCTAAATAAAAAGAAAATGATCAATATGATTCATTGATTATTTATAAGGCGCCATGTAGTCTAAGAAAGCCCGACTCAGTCTCCAAACTTTTTAAATAATGACCAAAATAATCCCAATCTTTAAACTACTGGAAATGAAAGTTAACGATGCTAAAAATGAGAACATTATAAGAAAATATAATTTCTTATTAAATTTTTTGGTAAATTTTTTCTACTTTATTTTCTGTTGTATATCAGCTAACTTCACATGCAACAGTAGTGGATTGAGATTAATGAATTAATTCTCTGTAATAAATAATCTTATTTGATATTTTTGTTATCTTAATTTTATTGTAAGGAAATATACTTAGTGAGATTTTTTGCTATAATAAAATCAATTTAACAAAAAATGTCCATAAAATTTATTTATTATAAAAAAATCATCTCACCTCACAACATGCATGATATTAATTCATTCATGTTGTACATGAAGTTAGCTATGATACATGAGAAAATAAATTAAATAGGAAATTAGATTTACTAAAAGAGTTAAGAAGAAAAAATTTTGTAGTCTTGTCATATTCTTTGGCAAAAATAGCCTGTACTCTATCGTCATCATTATTATCTTCTAAATCATAATTTTTTCGTTTCTTGTCATCTTCATATTCCTTCCAAGAGTGTCAGGGCTCGATGAATAGTCCACTTTTACCTTAGATTGCTATTGAATATTGTATGTTCTTAAGTATGCCAACCTGTACAATCTTCATCTTCCTTTGCAAGGGTGTAATAAACAAAATATAATTAACATTACTATTAATCGGAAACATAACTCACCAAATAATAATAGCTTTGCCGTGGGGGCTTTGCGCTTTTGTCCATCATCAATGTGAATAGTAATGCTGTTTTGATTCTGTGCGCCTTCCCAGGCACCTCGCCATGCCATGCACTATAGTGCACATGACTGAATGTATGCAAATGACTAATATGGCATAAGCTAAATAATTAAATGATAGTAATTGAAAACTTTACTTTTTTGAGAGGATGAAATGATATGGAAATTTAAAATGCATAAATCACCTAAATATGATATGCCTATATGGATGAACATACTCTTAAATAATACTAATCCAAATTGGTTAATAATTACTTTCAGAGAATCATGCACTTTTAGATTAAATCGATGGATGAAGTTTTAAAATTTAAGTTTCATTTGAAGTATTTATCATTAACAAAATATTGGCATGGCTAAACTCTCTCTGCAAGTTTTTCTTAATGAATTTGTTTGACCGGACTGTCATCAATTGAGAGATTGTTCGCTTTGGCCAAATGGCCTCATGATTTTTTTCATTTGTGCAACTTCTCAATACGTCACCTATCTCAAGATTGCTCACATAATAACATGCTTAATTTTAGGGTTTCTGATGAAATTCTAACTGTTGCACCAAAATGTGTCAATTTTTACGAGTAAAACTTCATTTTAATAAGGGGTTTCACATAATATGCTCAAAACTAAAAATAAAATCAAAATCCGTTCTATAATTCTTCATGGAGATAATTTTCATTTATACTATGCTAAGAATATTGTTATCAAATTACTCAGTTGATTCTTTGACTTCAATAGGTAAGATTGGTTCAATGTCACGTTCTAGGAGTAGATAATATTTATCAGTTCGGATTTATTTTGTGATTTGATGTTAATTTCAGTTTTAAACTCAAATTCTGACTCTTGCTCAATTTAGATATAAGTTCATGAACATTTTCTATTTTAGATGTAAATTCATATTTAATGACATTTTTTAATTAAATTATAATTTCAAATGCATGAAATATATCCTCAAAAAATATTCATGAACCTCAATTTTTTCATTAAGGTCATATTCAACCGTACATTATTGTTGTGTTAGTATGTGTATGACATGCATTAGATATGATATTGATCTGTTGTTAGGAAAATTAATGATTGGTGTGATAATAATACTAATAAAATGATTGTAATATTTCTTAATATTTAAATATTTGTATAATTCTCATTCATTTAGTATTTTTGATTAAATGCAATGGTAAATTTATCATTAGTTTTTAGCCTAAGATTGTTAATGAAATGCGTATAATTGTCTAGATATATAAATTTTTAACTACAAAACTTGTAAATCTTGCATAATTTTGAAACACTATGATTACTTAATTTATAATTTTTAAATTGATGGTTAGTATTATCAAATGAAAAAATTGTTTCTTGAAGTTTACATCTTTGGCCATTTAGATTTAGCCAAAACTATTTGTCTAATTAATGATTGAGCATGCATGTAAATTTTGATATAGTAGTTTAAACTCTTTGGGAACAAATTAATTATCTTGTTCAAAATATTCAAATTATCGAGTGGCTCTGAAAATATGAGATTCTATTTTGTATGTTCATGTTTATATCCATGAGGAAATGTTGGTGGCTAAGACAATATACGTGTTTCCACTCACAAAATTTGGTGCCACTTGCTATTGAATTGGGATAATTTACTTTGCAGTAAAAAATGGTGTACTTGACAGTTTTGTTTCATGTGTTTATAGTTTTTCCTCCCTTGCTTGCAACAAATATGTCACGACTCGACCTGATAGCTTAGACTTAACCAAATCAAGAAATTCGGTTGGACGATATTAAACTTTCTATCGTATCATTCAGTAATCCATCATAACTTTGAATAATAAAAAGAGCCATTAAAAAAAGCTCACAAAATACACTAAACATAGATCCAATTCGTCCGAAGTATCAATATAGACTTAAATTAAAAGAGTATCACAATCCAACTAAAAATAGCCCAACATTTTTAGAATTATACGAAATAAGAACAAACAACCAATTACCTTGTATCAGTAGTTCTCCCCTTGTAAATCAATTCTCTTCAGTAAGTCATATTAATCTAGTGTTTTACCTGAAAGAAACAATTAATTTAAACAGTAAATTTACTACAATTTAGTGAACGATTATAATTATATTGTGCATTAAATTAATAAACAAATATTATGCATGAGTGTCCACAAGTAATGTAATTAGTTAATTAATTAAACTGTAAGTTTTTATTTTAAATTAATTCTTGTTATTCCAATTTAATTTTTTACCTTTTTAATTTGTTTTCTTTTANCTAAAAAAACTTACTCCTTCACGTTGTTTTCTTTAGACAAACAAATTTAATCTTTCTCTCGTCTTTTAATTCAATTGTTTGGGAAATTAAAACCATTAAAATTAATTCATAAAATTGTTGATATGAAATTAATACCACTTTTAATTCAACTGTTTGACAAATTAAAATCATTTAAATTAGTTCATAAAATTATTGATATGAAATTAACCCCACCTTTAATTAAAATATTTTATATAAATGTCATACATAACTTATAAATCTTTATCATATCCTTCTTTGAATGTCTTGATTCATATCTTCCTCAAATCCAAAGAATTTATTATGCTTCAATTCCTGATTAATTTTAACCTTACATAAGCATTTATATTGCCAATTATTTACTTACATAAATAAAACCTCAACATTTACCTTCTACTTATTGTATGAAATCAATAATTTATGTTTCCCTATCTTATCGAGTAAAAGTTCTTCAATAAGATCCCGTTATATTTAAATAGAAACTAACATTAATAATTATAACATTTATTTAAATTAATAGAATATGAAATTAAAACTTACTCTAACCTTAAAAACATGTTTGGTAGGCAGCCTTGACCCACATGCGCACGAGCTGTCTCCCTTCTCTTTCACACCAAAAACGATTGAGCCTCCTACACGCGACACACTTTCCTTCTATGTCAGTTGATTCTCATCCTTCACTCACACCGACACAACACATCGTCGATCTAGACAATATTAGACGAACCCACAACAAGCCGCGACATCGACTTCTCACCCAATTACTCTCTCAGGAAGTCCTCTTGGTAGGTTCTTCCGTACGCGATGGTTTCTCGTCTTCTTTCATTTCTTTTGTCACACAGAACACTATTGAATGACACCTCACATGAGCCACCAGCTTCCCTTTCTTTCCTTTTCTTCCTTCTCCTTACTCTTCTCACAAAACCTTAAAATTTTTCTTCTGCACGAGCACTCTCGTCTCGCCTCTTGCCTCGTTGGTTTATTTTTTTGCTTAGTATGATATTCGAAAACGGGACATACAACTCTTAAGATAACCTTAGAGACAATTATTTGTGTTGTTTGATAATTTATTTATTTATTTTTGATACTACAGTCTTCCCTCATAAAAATACCGTCATCGAAATTGAAAATTTTAATATAAAAGCAAACATACCTTAATTGAAAAGTTGGGGTTATCTTTTTTGCATATTTAAAACTTTCTCTTAAGTAGCATCTTTCTCTGATCCGTGCTTCCATAAAATTTTTGCAAATGAAATCTCTCTTCTATGAAGTTTATTCACATCAATCCTTTTAGGCTATTTATTTATTTTATTTATATAGGTCAAATTGTATTGTATGTCTACTAAATTTACAACAATTCTATGAAACTCATCAACAATATACTTCTTTAGTGAATAAATGTAGAAAACATTATGCAATCCTTAAATATGAGCTGGTAAAGCCCATTTATAGGTTACATTTCCAATCCTCTCCACAATCTCAAATGAACCTACATATCTTGGGCTTGATTTTTATCTTTCCAAATTTTTCTTTTTGATAGACAAATTCTTTAACTTCAAACTCTACTATTCTATGCTTAACATTATAACATTTTATGTCTATCCTGTACTGCTTTTAATCTGTCTCTGATTAGCCTAATTTTTTCAGTAGCATCATCAACCAAGGCAGCTCCAATGTTGTTTCTTTCACCTATTTCCTGTCTTGCACTTTCTTCCATATAAAACTTCATATGGAGACATCCCATTACTAGTCTGGTAACTATGACTGAAAGCAAACTCTGCCAAAGTTATATGTGATTCACATCCTCCACTAAAGTCAATGACATATAATTTTAGTTGATGATCCAAAGTCAGAATAGGCTTTTCTACCTGGCCATTTTTTTGTAGGTGAAATATCTACTGAAAGTCACTCTGGTGCCAAAAACTTTTGAATCTTCTTTCATAATATGGAAGTAAATCTGCCATATATATTGGAGACAATAGGTTTTTGACCTCCATGTAACCTTACAATTTGATTCATATACAATCTGACCAACTTCTCAACAGGGTCTGTCTGTCAAATGGGCAAGAAATGGGCCGACTTATTCAATTTGTCAACAATTAACCAATTAACATCACGACCCGAATGCAATCTTGACAATTCGTTCACAAATTCCATGTAATCTCCCATTTTCACTTAGGTTCAGGTAAATGGTGAAATTGACCTCTAGAACATTGATGTTTTGCATTCACCATCGGACATGTAGGACACTTAACCACAAATTTTGCCACACTCTTCTTCAATCTTGACTACCAATGTATTTCTTTGAGATCCTGATATATTTCATTACTCCGTGGGTGAATAATATAACCAGATAAATGTCTCCTTTAGAATTTCCTTTAAATTATCAATATTTGGAACATAAATGATGTTTTCATATCTCAACAGTTCATCCATATCTAACATATACATCTCCAAATTTTCAGCCTTCACCTCATCGAAAATCTTTTGAATAGTGATATCTATATTCAATGAATCCTTGATTCTGCCCTTCAAATTGGGCTGCACAGACAATTGATTTAATTGAACTATACTATCATCACCATAACTAATTATAGATAATTTCAACCTCTCCACATCTTTAAGTAATTGATTATGCTGAGTGAATTAAAAATTTCAATTACCTGAAGCCTTCTTAGTTCATTTTCCGCCACATTTGCCTTCCTCGGGTGATACTATATGTCTAAATCATAGTATTAATAAATTCCAGTCATTTCTTTTGTCTCAAAATCAGTTATTTCTATGTAAAGGGATACTTCAAATTTTGATGATCAGTAAAGTCCTCACGTCCAACTCCATATCCATATCTTAAGTTCAAAGATAACTGCAACTAACTCTATTGCATTTGTAGGATCATTACGTTCATGATTCTTCAATTGTCATAAAAAATAGGCAATGATCCTTTCATATTGCATAAGCACACAACCCAATATTCTTAAAGAGGCATCACTATAAATCTAAAATCCATCGAACCTTGAAGGAATATTCAATATTGCCATAGACATTAAACAAGTCTTCAACTTCTAGAAAGCCTCCTCAAAACGATCTGACCATTCAAGCTTCACTGCCTTCTGAGTTAATCTTGATAGACATAACAATATTTGAAAATCCCTCGACAAATTTCTTGTAATAACCAACGAGATTTAGAAAACTCATTACCACAATAACAGTAGTGGGTCTTGAGTGACCTGCAATTGCCTCAATCTTATTCTGATTCACAAATATGTTATTTCCATTGATAATGTGTCTCAGAAAAGCCACACTTATAAGCTAAACTGTAAATTTATAAAATTAGTTATATGGTTTATGCTCCTTCAATACTTACAAAACAATATGTAAATGATCTGTATGCTGGCTTCATCTTTCGAATATACCAAGAGATCATCTATGAATACAATCACAATTGTATCCAAAAATTGCCTGAAAATCATAGTCATCATATCCATAAAAACTCATATAGCATTAGTCAGTTCAAATGACATTGCCACAAATTCATAGTACTCTTCTATTCCTCAAAGTTGTCTCACTATATCATCTCTTTAATCCTTATTTGGTGATAAATTGACTTTAGATCAACCTTTGAATATACAGAAGCTCCTTCTAATGGATCGAATGGTTCTTCAATCATCGACAGTGGATATTTGTTCTTCACAACAAGCTTTTTCAATTCTCTACGGTCAATGTACATTATGAAGTTCCTATTCTTCTTTACTACTGATATTAAAGCTTCACAAGGTGTGGTGCTAGGTATGATAAACCCCTTATCTAACAATTCCTTCAATTGATTTTTTGAACATGTGCAACTTCTTAACGATCATTCCATAACGTGCCTTGGATACTGGCTCAGAACCCGGTAATAGCTCTATAGTGAAATCAATTTCTCTCATAGGAGGTAACCTTAGTAAATCATCAAGAGAAACTTCTGGATATTCCCTTAGCTCTGGAATATCACCCAAAGATTTTACTTAGACGTATTAGTCACATGAGCAAGAAAAACTTGGTTTTCATGATTCATCAATTTTAAAGCTTTCAAACAGGTAACTATCATGAATGCCAACCCTCTATCACCATCAAATTTGACTTTTGCCTCCTCAGGCATATTTAGTTTGACAATCTATTCATGGCAGTTAATTGTGAGTTTTTAAAAAACCAATCCATGCCTAAAATTATCTCAAATTCTACCGAAGATAACACAATCAATTTTGTGTCAAAATCATTTGCACCAATTATTTGCTTCACGTTACATAAATGATTAACTTCCATAGAAGTACCGTTTGACATTCTAACAAATAATTTCACAAACATTGAGGTGATATTCAATATCATCATTTTAACCAATTCCTCTGTTATAAAAGAATGTAATGCTTCTGAACCAAATATCACTCTTATTGGTCTATTCTGAAAATACATGGTACATATCATTAAAATTATTGTATTGAATATTTTTGATTGCCTTATTAATGCATTTAAATTCTATCAGGATGTTATGAATGACATGACATGAATCCTATCATAATTAAAAGTGAATTTGAAAAAAAATTCTTAAATTTAATACATACTAGTGATAACTTCACGAGAGTCCTTAGCTTTGTGCCGTGAAAGTGCATAAACCCTGAGTTGATTATTCTGCTGGGTCTGGCATGGATTTGACCCTGATCATGAAAACTTAGCTGCCCTCTGGTTGCTAAAGCTCCTCTGAGGTAGTGCAACACTACTCCTAGAATGTGGTGGAGCTCTCTCTCTGCCAAGCTAGGCCTATTCCTTAGAATATGTCTTGGTTGGTGGCACAAAATACACTTGTTGAATCTAGAAAGTCACACACCCTTGTGAGATCTTCCACAGCTATCACACTTCTTAGCTTCAATCTAGTTGTCAATACTGTTGAATCTAGCCTTCTTAGCACTTGCATCTCTAGACTTAAAACATTGCTGCCCTTAGAGCGTCGAGGAAACTTGGATTCTTCTAAATTCCCTGTCTTCTGAAAGTCCCTCTTCTTATGGGTAGCTTGTAAATACAACTCATTCTCCTAGCCCTCTCCATCAATATAGAGTAATCATCAATTACAAGAGGAACCAGTGGCTATCTAATCATATCACTCAACCCAAACAAAAACTTATGACACTTCTCAACATTTAGAATCAAATTGGGTGCAAACCTTGAAAGCATATTGAACTTCTCCTCGTATTGCATTACTGAACGACAGTACTAGTCTGATAAACTTATCATGCATTTTTCTCATAGTTGACAGTTGCACGAACCATCCTCTAAAGGTTGCCACATATTCCTCCCACTTCACGGAGTGCTTGGTTTTTCCTTCTAACTTCTGTGACTGCCATTGTCGTCATCTTTCAGCTTCTCTTTCAAAGGTAAAACTGTATCACAATCCAACGAACCATAGTCCAACATTTATTAAATTAAACGACATAAAT
>JXCR01044904.1:48627-62038 GCA_002079205.1 Phalaenopsis hybrid cultivar | reverse complement strand
GGGGGGGGGGGGGGGGGGGGGGGGGGGGGGGGGGGGGGGGGGGGGGGGGGGGGGGGGGGGGGGTAATCGGCTTCGTGCGCTGGTTAAATTGTAAAATCGTGGAGGAAGATGAGGGAAGGGGTAGCCAACGACTCTTTTACGAAGAGGAGGAGAGCTTGTCGGGCTAAGATTCGTCGTAGAGGAAGGAGTCGAGGCCTTGCGTGCTCTATTTTTGGTGAGACAGGGCAAATGAAGAAAGGGAAGGAGAGCTCGAGTGTTTGTGAGTGTGGTTTGGGCTAGGTAAGGTAAAGTTTTATTATGNAGTCGAGGCCTTGCGTGCTCTATTTTTGGTGAGACAGGGCAAATGAAGAAAGGGAAGGAGAGCTCGAGTGTTCGTGAGTGTGGTTTGGGCTAGGTAAGGTAAAGTTTTATTATTTAAGTAATTAATATATTGCTACATAAATACACATATATGTGTTAAAATGTATGTTTAATAATAATATTAATGGAAAGTTTATTGAAATAAAAAATTTAACAAATAAAGATTTCAAATTCGAAGGAAAGGTTGGAGGAGCTTGTCAGGGATAGAGGAGATTGATCCGAGAAAATTATAAGCTAAATCGTCAGATGTAAATTAAGTTAATTTTTCAAATGTTATATATTTTTTTTAAATTCCAAAGGATAATATATTAAATAAAAAGTGGAGTACAGATAAATTTTGTGGGAAATTCCAAAAATGTCTCCCAAGCCACACAAAAACCACCATATCAAATAGTTTCAAAAAAGAAAAAATACAGTCAATACATAAGAGATCTAAAAAAATAAAAACTAAGAAGTATCAAAATAGGAGTATCAGGTAGCTGGAGAGCGACCCAATTTTGTCTTGCTTCTGTCTAGTTCTAGGGAAGGAGCAAACTAATTAATTGGGCAGATGAGTGTCATTGCTAATAGTAACTAATGTATCATCCAATAAATTCTCTAGCTTGAGTCGTCCTCCGTTTTTCTTCTTCCTTTTCGTGTAGACCTATCATTCCTCATCCGAGGATTGTCTCACCTGATCAGCAGAATGGTCTGAAGTGTGCAGAATATGTGTAGGTTGTTGAACATTAGAAACAACTACTTGTTGTACCAGCTGATATTCTTTCGGGTCGAAAGAACACTCTCGTGTGTCTTGGCATGTAAGTGAANTTGGAGGAGCTTGTCAGGGATAGAGGAGATTGATCCGAGAAAATTATAAGCTAAATCGTCAGATGTAAATTATGTTAATTTTTCAAATGTTATATATTTTTTTTAAATCCCAAAGGATAATATATTAAATAAAAAGTAGGGTACAGATAAATTTTGTGTGAAATTCCAAAAAATGACTCCCAAGCCACACAAAAACCACCATATCAAATGGTTTCAAAAAAAAAAAAATACAGTCAATACATAAGAGATCTAAAAAAATAAAAACTAAGAAGTATCAAAATAGGAGTATCAGATAGCTGGAGAGCGACCCAATTTTGTCTTGCTTCTGCCTCTAGCTAGGGAAGGAGCAAACTAATTAATTGGTCAGATGAGTGTCATTGCTAGTAGTAACTAATGTATCATCCAATAAATTCTCTAGCTCGAGTCGTCCTCCGTTCTTCTTCTTCCTTTTCGTGTAGACCTGTCATTCCTCATCCGAGGATTGTCTCACCTGATCAGCAAAATAGTCTGAAGTGTGCAAAATATGTGTAGGTTGTTGAACATTAGAGACAACTACTTGTTGTACCAGCTGATCTTCATTCGGGTCGAAAGAGTACTCTCGTGTGTCTTGACATGTAAGTGAGACTTCTTCAATAACGGTAAGTTGTATCAGCATATTTGGATCTGTACCTGTAGTGAGGTGTTCTTAATCTGAAACTGCGATGTTAGAAAGAGTATCAGATTGCACCTTCTCAGCAAGGATGGTGGATGACTGATCTTTACCGATATTCGACCTTAGATGAGGATGCAAACGATAACAAATATTAGAACTGTGACCAAACATACTACAATGTGAGTAATAAGCAGGATGTGGTTCTATTTCAACATTTTGCTTATCTCTCTCAACGTACCCATTGTGAATAATATCTGTGTGTGGCCAAACATACCCGTTGTGAATATTGTCATTCCATATCTCATCCGGAGTTGGTTGAGTGATATTTCTCTCAACTAATACATAAGTCACAGAAGTTCTGGTGACAACAAGCATAAGACTGTCCACTTTGAGAGACTTACCGTCAGCAGTTGCTAAAGAGTAGAGGATTTTCATGTTGAACATATATAATTTTAACCGCGAAAACTTTATCTAAACTGGAATGATAGGGGACTCCGCTTTTGGATCAAAATAAATAGTCCACTTCAGAATTTTCATAAAACGATTGTCGATCTTGATAGCTTTTCGAGAGAAAATGCGAGTGTAATAAGTATCGTGAGATAGTTGAATAAGTATATGTCGACCGTTAAGTAGGCCAATGTGCTAACTGCCCAATAGTTTCATAGCATCAAACTCTTTCCCAATGATCTCCAGTTTTGGGTGACCATAAAGGAATTTCCCCACAAGGGCAAAACGCCAAGAGGATACGAGAGTTCCGGTTTCCTTCTCAGTGGGAATAAGTGCAGGCTTCCCAATTTTTTTTCCAAGCTTTTTAATAAAATTGTGATCACCTCCACCTTCAAGAGCCTCGTGGAACAATTGTGGAACATTGCAAGACTTACCGATAGCAAAACCAGGCTCTAAACCTGGAGGAGGGGCACGAGCAAAAATGGGCAAGTCGCTGGCAAGGGCATTTGCATAGAAACAGAGCATCGATGCCATCTCCTTGACAAGATGGTTACAGTAAGGAAAGAAACAGTTTGGCGGGCTGCAAAGAAGAGAGCAAACCGGGCGCTGTCGGGCGAGGAGACAACCGCGATGCCGTCGGCTACGGGAGACGAGACAACCGCTATGTCGTCGGTTACGGGAGACGACTGCAAGAGAAAGCGCCGTCGTCAATGGATCAGACGATGACGACAGTAGCGATTCTTGTCAATAATGGAGACGATTTAGAGCGCTCGACTTCAACAGGAGAGACAGGGAGCTGCAACTACAAGAACGTCGTCGTGGGAGACGCCGAAGAGAAGCGATTAAGCCGACATAATCACGGTTACGTCGTCTCTTAGGGTAGTTAAAATAAAGTTTACTTGAATCAGAAAGTACTTGAGGCTAGGGAGTTATAGTTTTCAAAATTGAGGGAGAAATATAATTTTTTGCAAGAAGCAAATAAGACCTTTTAAGGTAAGGAATAATATACTTATGTTTATGTGTCAATTTAATGATATGCCAATCTATATGCTTAAGTTTTCTTTAGATGAGATTATTATAGAAATTTGCACATTTAATTAATATATGTGATCCAAAGAAGTTAGTGGATGAGAATTATTCCAGAAGTCTTTTATAAGCAAGGGTAAGTGATTGTTTTCTTTTATGCATTAAATTAATGTTTTATTTAATGAATAATTGTTTTATTAAATGATTTAAAACAAATATTTCATTCATGTGTGACATTTTGAAAGTCTAAAATGGTTTCATAAATGAAAGGAAATAATAGACATATGAATATATATTTTAAAGGATTTTAAATTGATGAGACAAAATGTAAATCTTAAGTCATACATGATTAGGGGTGTAAACGAACCGAACATGAATGAACAATGCTCGTGTTCGTGTTCGGTTCGTTTGAATTATAATTTGTTGAAATAGACTCGGGTTCGAAATTGTTCGTGAAGGGACTGTTCGTGTTCGGTTTCCATTTGTTTGAAATTAGTTTTAATTGTTCGAATCGTTGAAAAAGTTTGAAAATTTTCAATTTTGTTTCTATTGTTTGAATTGTTAAATAGACAACAATTTAAATATTAATTCTTAAATTACCAAAAATAATAAATAACGTCTAAAACTGAATCAAAACTTCAACAAAAAACATCCCTTGATCATTAGTCCCTACATCCAAATATTCAAGCAAGAAATCTCTTACAAAAAAAGATAATGGCAAATTGTTGTGACCTTTGCAGATTTTATAGTAGCCATGATCACCCCAACTCTCACCCCAAGAGTTCTTTATGATCCAATATGGTTTTTCCTTGAAGCGAATTGGAGCGTAGCCGACAGNTATTAAAGAAGTGAGGTAGCGCCAAAAGAAAAATGATATAGAGGGAGATAAAAATTTATGCCAAATCCATTTTCCCCGGAACTAATTATGGTGAGAGTGTAAAGTGCTATAAATAAGCTTGCAAACGGATTGAGAGTTGTTCCTTTTCCACATGGGGAGATCCTTTCGAGATGGAGTAATAGGAATAGTGATAATTTGCTTAGCATTTTGCTCCCCCACAATAGAACACAATTTGGAAAAATCCTAGCTATCTTGAGTAAAGAAATCATAAACCAATAAGAAATTAGTATAAGGTGGGTGAGAGTGTTCAGAGAGATGTGATAATCCCCAATTATCATTCCGGAAGGAGATACTACCATCACCTATGTCCCAAAACATGAAATCATTAGCAGTAGTTCTAGCATTATCGACAGCTTTCCAAATACGAGAATCACCAACATTCCACTTAACCTGAGTAGGATGAGTTTGAGCACAATATTTCTGATGCATAAAGGAAGCTCATAGAGATGAGTTCATTCTAAATTTAAACCAAAATTTGCAAAGGTTTATTTCCACAGTATGTTTCAAAGCTTTAAAACCAAACCCGCCAGCTCTCTTAGGCTTACAAACCTTATTCCAAGATCCCCAAATTTTCTTTGCACCATTCCCCAGTCAAAGGAATTTATTAAAAAGCCTCTCCATAATATTGATAACACTTTTTTTTGGATTAAACACTTGCAAAACATACAGTGGAATATTTTGAAGAACACTAGGGAGCAAAGAAATTCTGCACTCAGTAGAAAGAAAAACATTTCTCCAATCATTAATTTTGTGCTTGATTTTATCAATAACTTCATCCATATGAATTTGTTTCCTCTTTCCCCTAATCAAATTGACCCCAAGATATTTAAGAGGAAGAGAGACATGATGAAAGTCAATATATACAACTCCCCAATGAGTAAGGTGTTGCTTAACTTGCTTGCCAAAAAAACATCTGACATTTTTCACAATTTAGGAGTCCAGATCAATTTTGAAAATCCTTTAAGAGCCTCATCACTTATTTTATGACAAGTTTAGATGCATTAACAAAAATAATCACATCATCAGCATAAGAAAGATGCGAAACCATCATTTTGGCCTTGTGGGAGAATTGTGTGTGAGAGTTTAATAGCTAGAAATGATTGAACATCCTGGATAAATAATCGAAAGCTAAAATGAAAATAATAGGGAAAGAGGGTCGCCCTGTTTAATGTCACGACGAGCAGTGAAGAAGCCATAAGAATTACTATTAACCAGCACAAAATAATAGTTGTTAGCCAACCATCTTTTAATCAAGGTACAAAAACTGGTATTGAAACCTCTAGCTTTCAAAACGTTGATAATGAAATCCCAATTTATGGTATCAAAGACTTTCTTGATATCCAATTTGATAACAAGGTTACCACGCCTGCATTTTTTATCAAGGTCCTGCAAACTTTCCTTGGCCAAGAGAATATTGTCAAAAATATAATGTCCTTTAATGAAGGCCGACTGGTGAGGGGAGATGAGAGAAGGGAAGTGAGATTGAAGACAAGCCACAATCAGTTTACTGATAATTTTAGAAATGCCGGAAGTGAGTGAGATGGGCTGAAAATCCTTCCAATGAGATTTATCCTTAGATTTAGGGATAAGAACAATCAGAGCTGCAGAGAAATTCTTTCCAGGATCTTCACTTTGAAAAAAACTTTGAATAACAAGGATCACCTCTTTCTTTATGATGTTTCAGCAGGAAATATAAAAAGCAGAAGTGAAACCATCGGGGCCAGGAGCTTTCTGAGAACTAATATCTTTAAGGGCAGTGAAAATCTCCAACTCAGGAGGGGGTCAGACAGAGAAAGGGAGGAAACCGAGTCCCTCTGATTATCAAACAAATGCGAAAGAATATCAGTGACAGGTAGAGTATCAACATCCAGAGAAGAAAAATAATCAGCTGCATTGGAACCAATTTGATCAGCATCAATCAGTACAGAGCCCTCCACAGTAACAATCTTAATAATGGTATTTATGTTACGATGATGTTTGATAGTAGCATGAAAATATTTGGTGTTTCTGTTACCGTTTTTAAAATGATTGTCACAAGCTTTCTGCCTAAGGAATCCTCCTCAATAGTGATTTCCTGCAAAAGAGTATGATGAGCATTAGCTAACTTGGCCACAAGATCCGGAGAGTCAATAACTTGAGCTTCTAAAGTATCAACCTCTTGTTGAGCTTTGGAAACCCTAGAATGAACATTGCCAAAAGTATCTATGTTCCACCTCTTTAATTGAGAAGCAACATTCTTATGTAATTGCCACAAAATGAACCAAGGGTTTCCACTCCATTTTGAGACCCAAGCCTGCTTTATCAAGTCAATAAAATTAGGATGAGAAACCCAGACATTAAAAAATTTAAAATGATAACGAGTAGGTTTAGAATGAAAAGCCAAGCTAAGCAGAATGAGGCTATGGTCCGATGCAGCATGATTAAGATGTTTGACTTGGATAACGTTGTAGTAATCCAGAAAAGAAGAGTTTCCCAGAAATCTATCCAGTCCCTGCATAAGAAAACCCCGTCGCCAAGTGTAAGGAGAGCCCAAAAAGCCTAAATCATAAAGGCCAGCATCCTCAATATGATCACAAAAACGGTTGATAAGGTTCATATCAATTATAGCACCACCCATCCTCTCCAAAGACGACATAATCATATTTAATTCCCCATCAACAAACCAATTCTCAGTAATAGTAGCACCCATGTGAGTAAGTTGTTGCCAAAGAAGAAGCTTGTCCCTTACAAGAGAACTGACATAAATGAAAGTAGCCCAACCAAAAAAATCCTCCAACTTATAATGAATTAAGTCATATTGCACATTATCATCAATAATGTTAAGAGTGATGTCTTTCTACCAAAAGAANAAGCAAACGTTCTTCGATTAAATGTCATATTATAATTTAATAGAATCTAGCATTAATACTTATAACATTTATTTAAATTAATTAAATCTGAAATTAAAACGTACCCTAACCTTAAAACAGTTTCGTTTGGCTTCCCTTACCCCCATGCGTACGAGCGGTCTCCGTTCTCTTTTGCACCAAAAATGATATTGCTTCCTACACGCGACACACTTCCTTTCTTCTTCAATGTCGGTCAATTCTCCTCCACACACGTCGAAATAATACAACGCCGTTCTCAACAATCTCAGGTGAACCCACAGCAAGCGGCAACGTCAACTTCTCACGCAAGCTCCGATATATGAAAGCCTCTTGGTTGGTTCTTCCACATGTGATGCTTTCTTGTCTTCTTCTTCCACTTCCTTTCTGACACATAACACGATTGAATGACACCGCACGCGACTTTCCTTTGTCTTCTTCTTCTTTTTCTTCCTTCTCTTTACTCTTCTCACAAAACCTTGAAACTTTTCTTCGGCACACGGGCACTCTCGCTCTTGCCTCTTTGGTTTATTTCTTCGTTTTGTATGATGTTTGAAAATGTTACATGACTCTTAAGATAACCGCATACGATCATCCGTGCTGTTTGATATTTCATTTTATTTATTTATTTATTTAGCAAATATTACAAAATATATTCCTTCCATGACTAGATGAGATTTCGCTTGACTAGTTTTACTGTTCAATTTTCAGCAAGGTCTATCAGCTTCAACGCTTGCTTCCAGCTTTGGAAAGGTTCTAAGCTCAAGAAGAAAGCTTTCTGACTACAAAGCTGAGGATCTTGCCACAACGCTATTGAGCGCATTTACTTACAATATTGCACAGGTAAGCTGCTCTTTTATGTTTTTAATAGGTTGACGCATTGTTTAAACCGGCTGGTTATGTTTGCTGTCAAAATTAGATTTATTTAATGACCTTGTTACATCTGCAAAGTTGGGAATGGGTTCATGATCCACATCTTTCATCATAGCTATGCATATAAGTTTAGCTTTCTTTATTTCTCAAGTGAAAAATTCAAATACTAAAATATGATAATTCAATATTAATCTCAACCAGGAGAAATAGTAGTATGATTTAAATATTGCATAATATGGAATTTAGGAGAAACTTTCGTAGGGGAAAAACTTTCGTAGGGGAAAAACTCTAATTTTCTCATTAAACTAATACAAGCAAATAACAAATATATACAACTCATACTAACCCTCATACAATTGGATAATTAAAGGGAGGATAATTTCTCTCCCTCAAAAGTAGTAACAAAAATATCTAAAATCGTGTGTGGGCCCATATGGTCCACGGATATGCATATCAAGAATCCCCCTCAAGTTGGGTTGTATAGTTTGTACATACCAAACTTGTTGTTGAGATCATTAAAGTGGTTCCGAGGAAGAAATTGGTAAGAATGTTAGCAATTTGATATTTGAGTTCGATGCAACTTAGCTGGACAACCCCTCCATTGATCTTCTTAGAGATGAAGTGCTTATCAATCTCTATATGTTTGGTTCGATCATGACGTCTCTAGTTCTTTAAAATACTGATGACTGATTTACTATCACGAAACATATTAATAATGATTTTATTCCTCATGTGTAGTTTCATCAATAATTTCTTTAACCACATCCCATCACAAATTCTTAGGTCAAGGGCATGATACTCAAATTCTGTAGTACTTCTTGCCACCAGAGTTTGCTTTTTTACTTCTCTAAGTATCTGGATTATCCCATGCAAATGAACAATAACTTGCAGTAGATCTTCTGTCAGTAAGTTCTCCTGCAAAACTAGCATCAGTGTAGATTTCAATTTTATGGTTCTCAGTTTTCTTGAACATCAATCTACGTCCTAGAGTCATCTTTAGGTACATTAAAATTCAAAAGACTACTTCTAAATGATCATATGGATCGTTCTTATATTAAATTACTACACCCACAAAAAAACAATGTTAGGTCTTGTATGATAAGTAAATACGTTTTCTCACTAGTCTTTTTCAATAAGAAAAATAAAATAAATAAATAAATAACAAATAAATACTTATGATAATAACAAATCAAATCGACATGTAGGCTAATCGCCATTACAGTTATGTTTAAGAGTTGAGAGGGGGTTTCGATCGGGAGTCTCAGAAATGCTTTTGAGGGAGAGCAAAGACAACGAGAGAATANTAATCTAAACCAGGAGAAATAGTAGTATGATTTAAATATTGCATAATATGGAATTTAGGAGAAACTTTCGTATAGGAAAAACTCTAATTTTCTCATTGAATTAATACAAGCAAATAACAAATATATACAACTCATACTAACCCTCATACAATTGGATAATTAAAGGGAGGATAATTTCTCTCCCTCAAAAGTAGTAACAAAAATATCTAAAATCGTGTGTGGGCCCATATGGTCCACGAATATGCATATCAACAATCCCCCTCAAGTTCGGTTGTATAGTTGGGTTGTATAGGTCGTACATCCCAAACATGTTGCTGAGATCATTAAAGTGGTGCCGAGGAAGTTTGGTAAGAATGTTAGTAATTTGATATTTGAGTTCGATGTAATTTAGCTGGACAACCCCTCCATTGATCTTCTTAGAGATGAAGTGCTTGTCAATCTCTATATGTTTGGTTCGATCATGACATCTCTGTTTCTTTAAAATACTGATGACCTATTTACTATCACGAAACATATTAATAATGATTTTATTTCTCATGTGTAGTTTCATCAATAATTTCTTTAACCACATCCCATCACAAATTCTTAGGTCAAGGGCATGATACTCAAATTCTGCAGTACTTCTTGCCACCAGAGTTCGCTTTTTTACTTCTCTTAGATTTTAATTTTACGGTTCTCAGTTTTTTTTTTGAACATCAATCCATGCTCTAGAGTCATCTTTAGGTACATTTAAATTCAAAAGACTACTTCTAAATGATCATATGGATTGTTCTTATATTAAATTACTACACCCACAAAAAAGCAATGTTAGGTCTTGTATGATAAATAAATAAGTTTTCTCACAACTCTTTTTTAATAAGAAAAATAAATTAAATAAATAAATAATTATGATAATAACAAATCAAATCGACATGTAGGCTAATCGTCATTACAATTATGCTTAAAAGTTGAGCGGGGGTTTTAATCGGGAGTCNATGTTTAATAATAATATTAATGGAAAGTTTTATTGAAATAAAAAATTTAACAAATAAAGATTTCGGATTCGAAGGAAAGGTTGGAGGAGCTTGTCAGGGATAGAGGAGATTGATCCGAGAAAATTATAAGCTAAATCGTCAGATGTAAATTAAGTTAATTTTTCAAATGTTATATATTTTTTTTAAATTCCAAAGGATAATATATTAAATAAAAAGTGGAGTACAGATAAATTTTGTGGGAAATTCCAAAAATGTCTCCCAAGCCACACAAAAACCACCATATCAAATAGTTTCAAAAAAGAAAAAATACAGTCAATACATAAGAGATCTAAAAAAATAAAAACTAAGAAGTATCAAAATAGGAGTATCAGGTAGCTGGAGAGCGACCCAATTTTGTCTTGCTTCTGTCTAGTTCTAGGGAAGGAGCAAACTAATTAATTGGGCAGATGAGTGTCATTGCTAATAGTAACTAATGTATCATCCAATAAATTCTCTAGCTTGAGTCGTCCTCCGTTTTTCTTCTTCCTTTTCGTGTAGACCTATCATTCCTCATCCGAGGATTGTCTCACCTGATCAGCAGAATGGTCTGAAGTGTGCAGAATATGTGTAGGTTGTTGAACATTAGAAACAACTACTTGTTGTACCAGCTGATATTCTTTCGGGTCGAAAGAACACTCTCGTGTGTCTTGGCATGTAAGTGAAACTTCTTCAATAACGGTAAGTTGTATCAGCATATTTGGATCTGTACCTGTAGTGAGGTGTTCTTAATCTGAAACTGCGATGTTAGAAAGAGTATCAGATTGCACCTTCTCAGCAAGGATGGTGGATGACTGATCTTTACCGATATTTGACCTTAGATGAGGATGCAAACGATAACAAATATTAGAACTGTGACCAAACATACTACAATGTGAGCAATAAGGAGGATGTGGTTCTATTTTAACCTTTTGCTTATCTCTCTCAACCTACCCATTGTGAATAGTATCTATGTGTGGCCAAACATACCCGTTGTGAATATTGTCAATTCATATCTCATCCGGAGTTGGTTGAGTGATATTTCTCTCAACTAATACATAAGCCACAGAAGTTCTGGTGACAGCAAGCATAAGATTGTCCACTTTGAGAGGCTTATAGTCAGCAGTTGCTAAAGAGTAGAGGATTTTCATGTTGAATATATATAATTTTAACTCCGAAAACTTTATCTAAACTGAAATGATAGGGGGCTACGCTTTTGGATCAAAATAGATAGTCCACTTCAGAATTTTCATAAAACGATTATCGATCTTGATAGCTTTTCGAGAGAAAATGCGAGTGTAATAAGTATCGTGAGATAGTTGAATAAGTATATGTCGACCGTTAAGTAGGCCAATGTGCTAACTGCCCAATAGTTTCATAGCATCAAACTCCTTCCTAATGATCTCCAGTTTTGGGTGACCATAAAAGAATTTCCCCACAAGGGCAAAACGCCAAGAGGACACGAGAGTTCTGGTTTCCTTCTCTGTGGGAATAAGTGCAGGCTTCCCAATTTTTTTTCCAAGCTTTTTAATAAAATTGTGATCACCTCCACTTTCAAGAGCCTCGTGGAACAATTGTGGAACATTGCAAGACTTATCGATAGCAAAACCAGGCTCTGAACCTGGAGGAGGGGCACGAGCAAAAATGGGCAAGTCGCTGGCAAGGGCATTTGCATAGAAACGGAGCATCAATGCCATCTCCCTGACCAGATGGTCACAGTAAGGAAAGAAACAGTTTGGCGGGCTGCAAATAAGAGAGCAAACCGGGCGCTGTCGGGCGAGGAGACAACCGCGATGTTGTCGGCTACGGGAGACGAGACAATCGCGATGTCGTCGGTTACGGGAGACGACTGCAAGAGAAAGTGCCGTCGTCAATGGATCAGACGATGACAACAGTAGCAATTCTTGTCGATATTGGAGACGATTTAGAGCGCTCGACTTCAACAGGAGAGACAGGGAGCTACAGCTACATGAACGTCGTCGTGGGAGACGCCGAAGAGAAGCGATTAAGCCGATAGAATCACGGTTACGTCGTCTTCGTCGTCTCTGCTAGGGTAGTTAAAATAAAGTTTACGTAGAATCAGAAAGTGCTTGAGGCTAGGGAGTTATAGTTTTGAAATTGAGAGAAATATAATCTTTTGCAAGAAGCAAATAAGACCTTTTAAGGTAAGGAATAATATACTTATGTTTATGTGTCAATTTAATGATATGCCAATCTATATGCTTAAGTTTTCTTTAGATGAGATTATTATAGAAATTTGCACATTTAATTAATATATGTGATCCAAAGAAGTTAGTGGATGAGAAATATTCCAGAAGTCTTTTATAAGCAAGAGTAATTGATTATTTTCTTTTATGCATTAAATTAATATTTTATTTAATGAATAATTGTTTTATTAAATGATTTAAAACAAATATTTCATTCATGTGTGACATTTTGAAAGTCTAAAATGGTTTCATAAATGAAAGGAAATAATAGACATATGAATATATATTTTAAAGGATTTTAAATTGATGAGACAAAATGTAAATCTTAAGTCATACAGGATTAGGGGTGTAAACGAACCGAACATGAATGAACAGTGCTCGTGTTCGTGTTCGGTTCGTTTTAATTATAATTTGTTGAAATAAGCTCGGGTTTGAAATTGTTCGTGAAGGGACTGTTCGTGTTCGGTTTCCATTTGTTTGAAATTAGTTTTAATTGTTCGAATCGTTCAAAAAATTTGAAAATTTTCAATTTTGTTTCTATTGTTTTAATTGTTAAATAGACAACAATTTAAATATTAATTCTTAAATTACCAAAAATAATAAATAACATCAAAAACTGAATCAAAACTTCAACAAAAAACATCCCTTGATCATTAGTCCCTACATCCAAATATTCAAGCAAGAAATCTCTTACAAAAAAAGAATGGCAAATTGTTGTGACCTTTGCAGATTTTATAGTAGCCATGATCACCCCAACTCTGACCCCAAGAGTTCTTTATGATCCAATATGGTTTTTCCTTGAAGCGAATTGGACCGTAGCCGACAAATCCATAGCCCACAAGAACACCATAATTTTGATGCTTAACGCATATGTAGGGGCATGAAATGCCGTGGATGTATGTTTGCTTGAAGACGACGTTGATACCCACTGAATGGTTCACAATAGCAAATTAGTGTCATGAAACAACACAAAGTTAATAATTA
>JXCR01044904.1:32915-48614 GCA_002079205.1 Phalaenopsis hybrid cultivar | reverse complement strand
TATATATATATATTGGGAAAGAGCAACGGTGGCTCTCTACGCATTAATTAAAAGAAAATGTACAGCATTAGGAGGGGAGGATCCCCGTCTATGAAAACAAAAAAAAATACATTTGACTCACCCTTAGGGGTTCCTCTCTCCCAGTACAACTCACACAAGAAGGAAACTCCAAAAATACAGGTATACCCAAAACAAATGAACAAAACCCCAAAAAATAAGTAAACCTGTGTTCAAGTGTAACTTGAAATGTAAACGAGAAAAAATAATGTACAAAAAGTGTCTTCAAATTAGTTGAGTTCTCCAAAATCATTCCTCGAGCAGCCAAAAATCCGTTTGAGTAACCAGAGCGTAGAGCAGTGAGATCCAAACAACAGAGAGACAAAAACAAGAAACAAGGACAAAAAGCAGGGAGACAGAAAACCAGCCCTGCAACAAAAACATGGAAACCTGACAAGCATAATAAATCTCGCAAAAGGAAGAAGCTTAATATCGAACGTAAGGCAGGTTCAAGTTATCCCCAAATGTCGAACATAAGGCAGGTTCAAGTTATCCCCAAATAAATTTGAGAGGAGCAGGGGTGTAAATACTGACGTGGCAGACCTCCCCTGCGTGCTTGGCTAACCAATCAGCAGGGCAGTTGCCCTCTCTATGAATGAATTTTCAAAGCACCTCAAAATGCCTTTCAATCATAAATGTTAAAATACGTTTAAAATGCAAAATATATTTCAGAGGGGAGGAGAAATANTATATATATATATATATATATATATATATATATATATATATATATATACATATATATACATATATATATCGGGAAAGAGCAACGGTGGCTCTACGCATTAATTAAAAGAAAATGTACAGCATTAGGAGAGGGAGGATCCCCGTCTATGAAAACAAAAAAAATATATTTGACTCACCCTTAGGGGTTCCTCTCTCCCAGTACAACTCAAACAAGAAGGAAACTCCAAAAATACAGGTATACCCAAAATAAATGAACAAAACCCAAAAAAATAAGTAAACCTGTGTTCAAGTGTAACCTGAAATGTAAACGAGAAAAAATGATGTACAAAAAGTGTCTTCAAATTAGTTGAGTTCTCCAAAAGCATTCCTCGAGCAGCCAAAAATCCGTTTGAGTAACCAGAGCGTAGAGCAGTGAGATCCAAACAGCAGGGAGACAAAAACCGTGAGAATGAAAGAAGAAACAAGGACAAAAAGCAGGGAGACAGAAAACCAGCCCTGCAGCAAAAACATGGAAACCTGACAAGCATAATAAATCTCGCAAAAGGAAGAAGCTTAATATCGAACGTAAGGCAGGTTCAAGTTATCCCCAAATATCGAACATAAGGCAGGTTCCAGTTATCCCCAAATAGGAGGCATCTGAGAGGAGCAGGGGTGTAAATACTGACGTGGAAGACCTCCCGTGCGTGCTTGGCTAACCAATCAGCAGGGCAGTTGCCCTCTCTATGAATGAATTTCCAAAGCACCTCAAGATGCCTTTCAACTATAAATGTTAAAATACGTTTAAAATGCAAAACATATTCCAGAGGGGAGGAGAGATACCCAAAAGAATGTCATAAAACAATTTAGAATCAGTTTCCACCTCAATTTTATGAAACTTGAAAATAGCAGCCACCATTAATGCCAGAAAAACCCCCCAACATTCCGTGGCCAATGGATTATCAGTCACAACAGGAGAGGTGAAGTAACAGAGACACCTACCCTCAAAATCTCTAAACATGCCCCAATCACAACATAATCAGGATGCCAACAACCATCCACATTAATTTTAACAAAGCCCGGGGAAGGGGGGAAGTATTATATTTAAAACTATTTCTGGAGGTCCATAAAAAGCAGAGGACCAATAAAGGGAGGGGAAACCCCCCTTTTTTAACGTCAACATCCTTCCATTGCCACAAATAATTGCTTAAAGTGCCCCTATGTAACGNCTCAAAATCTCTAAACATGCCCCAATCACAACATAATCAGGATGCCAACAACCATCCACATTAATTTTAACATAGCTCGGGGAAGGGGGGGAAGTATTATATTTAAAACTATTTCTGTAGGTCCATAAAAAGCAGAGGACCAATAAAGGGAGGGGAAACCCCCCTTTTTTAACATCAACATCCTTCCATTGCCATAAATAATTGCTTAAAGTGCCCCTATGTAACCAAGAAATACCGAAATGTGAGCCAAACATATTCCAAACATTTAAAGAAAAAACACATTCAAAGAAAATGTGCCTCGTATCTTCCTCCTCAATCTTGCACATATGACATCTGGAGGCCAATTTTAGGTCTTTCAACTTAAAGATGTCATCAATAGGTATTAAAGAAGTGAGGTAGCGCCAAAAGAAAAATGATATAGAGGGAGATAAAAATTTATGCCAAATCCATTTCCCCAGAACCAATTATGGTGAGACTATAAAGTGCTATAAATAAGCTTGCAAACTGATTGAGAGTTGTTCCTTTTCCACATGGGGAGATCCTTTCGAGATGGAGTAATAGGAATAGTGATAATTTGCTTAGCATTTTGCTCCCCCACAATAGAACACAATTTGGAAAAATCCTAGCTATCTTGAGTAAAGAAATCAGAAACCAATAAGAAATTAGTATGAGGTGGGTGAGAGTGTTCAAAGAGATGTGATAATCCCCAATTATCATTCCAGAAGGAGATACTACCATCACCTATGTCCTAAAACATGAAATCATTAGCAGTAGTTCTAGCATTATCGACAGCTTTCCAAATGCGAGAATCACCAACCTTCCACTTAACCTGAGTAGGATGATTTTGAGCACAATATTTCTGATGCATAAAGGAAGCTCATAGAGATGAGTTCAATCTAAATTTAAACCAAAATTTGCAAAGGTTTATTTCCACAGTATGTTCCAAAGCTTTAAAACCAAACCCGCCAGCCCTCTTAGGCTTACAAACCTTATTCCAAGATCCCCAAATTTTCTTTGCACCATTCCCCACCCAAAGGAATTTATTAAAAAGCCTCTCCATAATATTGATAGCACCTTTTTTGGATTAAACACTTGCAAAACATACAGTGGAATATTTTGAAGAACACTAGAGAGCAAAGAAATTTTGCACTCAGTAGAAAGAAAAACATTTCTCCAATCATTAATTTTGTGCTTGATTTTATCAATAACTTCATCCATATGAATTTGTTTCCTCCTTCCCCTAATCAAATTGACCCCAAGATATTTAAGAGGAAGAGAGGCATGATGAAAGTCAATATATACAACTCCCCAATGAGTAAGGTGTTGCTTAACTTGCTTGCCAAAAAACATCTGACATTTTTCACAATTTAGGAGTCCAGATCAATTTTGGAAATCCTTTAAGAGCATCATCACTTATTTTATGACAAGTTTAGATGCATTAGCAAAAATAATCACATCATCAGCATAAGAAAAATGTGAAACCATCATTTTGGCCTTGTGGGAGAATTGTGTGTGAGAGTTTAATAGCTAGAAATGATTGAACATCCTGGATAAATAATCGAAAGCTAAAATGAAAATAATAGGGAAAGAGAGTCGCCCTGTTTAATGCCACGACGAGCAGTGAAGAAGCCATAAGAATTACTATTAACCAACACAAAATAATAGTTGTTAGCCAACCATCTTTTAATCAAGGTACAAAAACTGTTATTGAAACCTCTAGCTTTCAAAACGTTGTTAATGAAATCTCAATTTATGGTATCAAAGGCTTTCTTGATATCCAATTTGATAACAAGGTTACCACTCGTGCATTTTTTATCAAGATCCTGCAAAATTTCCTGGGCCAAGAGAATATTGTCAGAAATATAATGTCCTTTAATGAAGGCCGACTGGTGAGGGGAGATGAGAGAAGGGAAGTGAGATTGAAGACAAACCACAATCAGTTTACTGATAATTTTAGAAATACCGGAAGTGAGTGAGATGAACCGAAAATCCTTCCAATGAGATTTGTCTTTAGATTTAGGGATAAGAACAATCAGAGCTGCAGAGAAATATTTTCTAGGATCTTCACCCTGAAAAAAACTTTGAATAACAAGGATCACCTCTTTCTTTATGATGTTTCAGCAGGAAATATAAAAAAACAGAAGTGAAACCATCGGGGCCAGGAGCTTTCTGAGAACTAATATCTTTAAAGGCAGTGAAAATCTCCAACTCAGTAGGGGGTCGGACAGAGAAATGGAGGAAACCAAGTCCCTCTGATTATCAAACAAATCCGAAAGATTATCAGTGACAGGTAGAGTGTCAACATACAGAGAAGAAAAATAATCAGCTGCATTGGAACCAATTTGATCAGCATCAATCAGTACAGAGCCCTCCACAGTAACAATCTTAATAATGGTATTTATGTTACGACAATGTTTGATTGTAGCATGAAAATATTTGGTGTTTCTGTCACCATTTTTAAAATGATTGTCACAAGCTTTCTGCCTAAGGAATCCTCCTCGATAGTGATTTCCTCCAAAAGAGTATGATGAGCATTAGCTAACTTGGCCACAAGATCCGTAGAGTCAATAACTTGAGCTTCTAAAGTATCAACCTCTTGTTGAGCTTTGGAAACCCTAGAATGAACATCGCCAAAAGTATCTATGTTCCACCTCTTTAATTGAGAAGCAACATTCTTATGTAATTGCCACAAAATGAACCAAGGGTTTCCACTCCATTTCGAGACTCAAGCTTGCTTTATCAAGTCAATAAAATTAGGATGAGAAACCCAGACATTAAGAAATTTAAAATGATAACGAGGAGGTTTAGAATGAAAAACCAAGCTAAACAGAATGAGGTTATGGTCCGATGCAGCATGATTAAGATGTTTGACTTGGATAATGTTTTAGTAATCCAGAGAAGAAGAGTTTCCCAGAAATCTATCCAGTCCCTGCATAAGAAACCCCTGTCGCCAAGTGTAAGGAGAGTCCGAAAAGCCTAAATCATAAAGGCCAGCATCCTCAATATGATCACAAAAATGGTTGATAAGGTTCATATCAATCATAGCACCACCCATCCTCTCCAAAGACGACATAATCATATTTAATTCCCCACCAACAAACCAATTCTCAGTAATAGTAGCACCCATGTGAGTAAAATGTTGCCAAAGAAGAAGCTTGTCCCTTACAAGAGAACTGACATAAATGAAAGTAGCCCAACCAAAAAAATCCTCCAACTTATAATAAATTAAGTCATATTGCACATTATCATCAATAATGTTAAGAGTGATGTCTTTCTACCAAAAGAGCCAAATTTTATTGTTCTGATTACTGTAATGTGTGTAACCCCTGAATGTCTTAATAATGTCCTCTTTATGAATCGTAACAAGAGATTCCAGAAGAACATAGATGTCAGGTTTATGGACCCTACATGAATGCTTTGAACGATTAAAGGAGTGAGGGTCCGCCACTCCTCTAATGTTCCACACCAGAATGTTAAACATCTTGGCCCATGACACCCCCCTCCTAGCAAGCCTAGGGGGAAGGTGCAAGTGCTCGCCCTTCGAATGATATGTGACATAAAAAATGTTTGTTTGTGTTATATTTGGAAGTTTAGATTTCCTTCTACCTTTTTTCCTACTATATTTTTGAATTTTTCATTCAGATTCTAAAGCTTTGGCAGCCATAGAAGGTGGATCCGGCAGTGGAGGAGTATCCAAAGAAATAGAAGGATGAGTGATTGTTTGTGGGGGATCATGAGCCTCTAATTGTTCAGGTAAAGCAGAGGGGATCTGAGGAAATNACCAAATTTTATTGTTCTGATTACTGTAATGTGTGTAACCCCTGAATGTCTTAATAATGTCCTCTTTATGAACCGTAACAAGAGGTTCCAGAAGAACGAAGATGTCAGGTTTATGGAACCTACATGAATGCTTTGAACGATTAAAGGAGTGAGGGTCCTCCACTCCTCTAATGTTCCACACCAGAATGTTAAACATCTTGGCCCATGACACCCCCCTCCTAGCAAGCCTAGGGGGAAGGTGCAAGTGCTTGCCCTTCAAATGATATGTGACATCAAAAATGTTTGTCTGTGTCATATTTGGAAGTTTAGATTTCCTTCTGCCTTTTTCCCTACTATATTTTTGAATTTTCCATTCAGATTCTAAAACTTTGGCAGCCATAGAAGGTGGATCTGACAGTGGAGTAGTATCCAAAGAAATAGAAGGATGAGTGATTGCTTGTGGGGGATCATGAGCCTCTAATTGTTCAGGTAAAGCAGAGGGGATCTGAGGAAACTGAGCCTCAGTTTTCGGTTCAGGTGCAACGATAGTTTCCATATTTTCATCAGCTCGCACAAGACCCCTACATGCAACTTCCACAGGATTAGCAGCACTAGTTACCTCCAAACGGGGAGTAACCAGCTCAATAGTGTCCACACATTCAACAGGCCGAGCAACCGGTTCAAGATTTCTAGTTTGAGGAGCAGAAATCTGCTTAATAGTGTTCCGACCAGCAGAGGATTTCCGCAATTTAGGGTGCAAATGAGAACAGTGTTCCGGATCATGACCAAACATGGTACAATGCGAACAGAAGTGAGGATGTTTCTCAAGAAACACCGGTTGCCAATAACCCGTGTGATTAGATCCGATCCAGACATCCTCCGGAGGAGGTAAAGTAACATCACGCTCTATTAAAATTCTAGCCATTGAGGGTCTTGTTAAATTAAAGGTAGGGGCATCAAGCATTAACGACTTACCAAACATTGCAACTATAGAAAACAAAATTTTATGATTGAATAAATGAACCTTTAAAACCGGAAGTCTAAGCCAAACGGGAATGATATGTAGCTCGGTCTTAGGATCAAACTCAGTAGTCTATGTAAGGACTTTCATCCAAACATCACCAAAATGAACAGTTCTGCGTGCAAAAAGCTTGGCATAGTCATCCTCATTTGAGAGTTGGATCATAATATGCCTGCCGTCAAGGGCATCGATCTTCCAACCCTCCGAAAGGTTCAAAAGCTCCAAATGCTTCGAAATCATATTTCGGAAGCCCATAAAAGAATTTACCAACGAGATGGAAATGACAGACAGAGGCAATAATGAAGTTCTCAGAGTCAGAAAGAAAAAGCGCACACTTCCCCCCCTTACGACCCTGGGGCTTAATAAAATTATTTTCCCCACCAAGAACAAGTGAATCGTGGAACGAAGAGGGAAAAGCAAACATCAGAGGAGAACCGGAGGAGGAAACCCCCGCATACGTTTTCGCCATAACCAGCGAGTGAACGAAAAAGAAACCGGGAGCGTAGGAGAAGCCAAAACCAAAAGAGAGGAAAAATCTCACCGGAGAAGGACCGTCGAAAAGGAGACCACGCCGTCAGCATCCCCGAAACGCCACACAATCGCCTTCGAAGCCAAACCCTAGCAGAGCTCCCGGGCCGATCATCTCGAGCGTTGAGATTTCTTATGTATATTAATAATTAATTATATATATATAGAAGATTATAACTTTTGAGCTTCAGAAGGCAAGAAGTTTAATATCTTTTGTCTTTTAAGTAGTTGTTGATTCCTTGTTTTTATCTTAGCGCATTTCTTAACATGTTTAATAAGTTGTGAGGTTGTGCCTGACTTTTGTTTGGGGATTTTTACTTCACAACAAATGTATTGAACAAATGATTTTTAAAGCCCCTTGACATTTGATTTAACATCATATTTAACATCAACAAAATATTCTCAAACAGATGATTTTCTCTTCTTGCCTTTCTTACATTGGATTTCAATACTAGTGCTTTCAATAGTCACTTCAATGGGTTGAGAACAATCATTTTCATCTTGTATTGCAACTGACAATTGTTCGCTACTTGATGCAGATTGAGAATGTTCAATATTAGACATTGTAAATACCTAGACACGAAAATATAATATCACATGAGATTTCATGCATAGATATGTAAGCAAGAACAAATAAATTAATGTAAAAGTATAATAAAACATATCAATGAAATCAATTTAAATAAAAGAAATTATATGGAAAGGTTTGCTTCCACTAGAGCTTGAACAAGCATATACATTACGAGATCGATAAAAAATGATTATAAACTTGTGGAAATAGGAAAATTTACATACATACCACACAGGTCTTGCGCATTTATATATCAAACACCTATAACCTTTCGGGTATTTACATACATAGCACATAATTCTCATGTATTTATAAACCTCACACCTAAACTTTCATATTTACACGCAACATTCAAATCGTTGATCTCACATCAAATATAGCACTATCAGCATTGTTTAAAAGTGAAATATATGTTTTCATGCATAAGTTTAAAACATCAAAGTGCTCTGTGTAAATATCAAAGTGCATGAAAGAGATGTAATTGCATGAGAATTGTGTAAACTTTCCAAAACTTCAATATTTACATTTATAAAACATGTTCTAGAAACAAATGTGAAAGTATAGGTGTTTGATATGTTAACACATAAAAATTATGTGGTATGTATGCAAATACCGTAATGAAATAAATGGCTGAATCCTTGGTCTGAAGCTCTATAATTACCAAAAAATAACGGAAAAAAGTATGGCAAAAAGTAAGAGTTCAAATGAGCAGATAATAACCTACAACCAAAATCATAAAGACAAGATTCTTTTCTAAAAGAGCACACATAATAAACTAAATGTTCACCTTTCAAGCACTGAGAGCACTAAGGAGCTGCTCCTTGCAGTCTCCTCCGCCGTTGCTACCGGTCTACCTGTTGTAGGTAAACAAGAACCAGCATAAAAATCTGAGAAAACATTTCAATTTTAAGTAAATAAAATTAAAATCTAGGAAGATTTAAATGCATACCTCTCAATTCCTATGTATTTACATATCTAACATCTATAGTTCAGTTTTTACATGCATACCAACTTACCTATGCATGAAAGGTTGTATTTAAATCTTTAAAAGTTAAAACGGTGACTTTTTTTATATGATATAAAAAAATTGGGTTGGAAAAATGTAAAAAAGGAAAGTTTAGTTTTTTGATATGTAATACCTTAGAAATGTGCAGTTTGTATGTAAATGCCCCTTCTTTTTAATACTTTTTTTCATTATCTTTCCAAATCTTCTTCTTCATTAACTTTTAGAATAAAAATTAGATCAAGCTGGGGTTTAAACTCATACGTAGATAAATCAATCAAATTTTGTATTGTACTAATCTCAAAACAAATTCAATTATAAAAAAAACCATATCTCTTGCTTTAAGTGTATATATATCAAATATGTGAGTGTTGTTTTAATTTGATGTCATAGATTTGAGTGTTGTGTATGCAAATATGAAAATTTAGATGTTAGGAATGTAAAGATATTAGAATTGTGTGATATGTATGTAAATGACCTATTTTTAGGAAATTTACATACATGCCACACAATTTTTATGTGTTTATATATCTAATAGCTAAGTTTAATATTTATATTTATAACACTTTTAAAACTTGGTAATTATGGTATTTTCTTATGTTAAGCTAAATATTTGAGTGTTATAAATCTAAATATGAAATTTTAGAAGTTTGATATGTAAATTTATAAGAATTGTGTGGTATGCATTTGAATCTTCTTTTTTTTGCCATAATTTGGAGCAATTTTATTTTATGTTGAAAAGATGACGCTAATGGAAGCCACGGATGATGCAGAGATAACTATAATTATTGTCCTTCACTGAAATTTGAACTATGAAAATCCGAACCACCCACCGAATAAACTTAATATCAAAAGCCCCAAGATTCATAAAAAAAACGCTTCCCTTAACCTTATAATCCTAATGATACCAATAAAAATAACTAAGCCATGTTTAATCTTGTACAGCGATGTTTAATTCCTAATGATACTGAGGTGCAGCGATGTTTAATCTTGTACTGAGATGCAGAGATAACTAAGCCATGTTTAATTCCTAATGATAATGAGATGCAGCGATGTTTAATCTTGTAAAAGCTTCCTAATAAAAATAACTAAGCCATCAACTACTATATATGATTCCTTGATAAATGATTCAAATGATACCTAGCCCAAAGAATACCAGTTATCACAGACAATATAATCATATAAATAAAAAAAATAAAGATGAAAAGGCAAAGAGTAATATTCATATGCAATCAACAAAAAATATTAAGTCATAAGAACTTTTCAAAAACTGTAAAATCTTTGAAATATNAATGATTCAAATGATACCTAGCCCAAAGAATACCAGTTATCACAGACAATATAATCATATAAATAAAAAAAAATAAAGATGAAAAGGCAAAGAGTAATATTTATATGCAATCAACAAAAAATATCAAGTCATAAGAACTTTTTAAAAACTGTAAAATCTTTGAAATATTTTTTTAAATAATTTTTATTAGGACAAGAACATATTATATTCAAGAATAACAATAGGGCCTATATAGGTAGTGGTAACTAAAAGAAAAAAAAAAATTGAGATGCAGTTACTAGTAAAGATCTTCAAGACTAAACAAGAAAATAAAATGGACCTTATTTTTTTACCACTTGGCTCACTTTTTTGAGAACGAACACAAACAAATCCTAAGCTCTCGATGAGAGAAAGGGTTTCACGATTTTGAGAGAAGGAGAGCAGCTCTCGACGAGAGAGAGTTTCACGATTTTGAGAGAAGAAAGAGAGCCGACCGCAAACGAAAGCTTTTGAGAGGGGAAGGGGAGGCCGAACTGCCGAAGTAGGGCGCGATTTTGAGAGAAGCAGAGCCGACTGAAAAAGGGGAAGTGGAGGCCGATCTGAATTGCCGAAGACCGGGTCACGAGGTTAGGGCTTATTAATATATATAGTATATTATATTAATTATAATATATATAGTATATTATATTAATTACAATATATATAGTATATTATATTAATTATGTAACTTATATTATATAACTATATAATATCTATTTTCCTAATATAGNGGCTCACTTTTTTGAGAACGAACACAAACAAATCCTAAGCTCTCGATGAGAGAAAGGGTTTCACGATTTTGATAGGAGAAAGAGAGCCGACCGCAAACGAAAGCTTTTGAGAGGGGAAGGGGAGGCTGAACTGCCGAAGAAGGGCGCGATTTTGAGAGAAGCAGAGCCGACTGAAAGAGGGGAAGTGGAGGCCGATCTGAACTGCCGAAGACAGGGTCACGAGGTTAGGGCTTAGTNGGGGGGGGGGGGGGTAATCGGCTTCGTGCGCTGGTTAAATTGTAAAATCGTGGAGGAAGATGAGGGAAGGGGCAGCCAATGGCTCTTTTAAGAAGAGGAGGAGAGCTTGTCGGGCTGAGATGCGTCGTAGAGGAAGGAGTCGAGGCCTTGCGTGCTCTATTTTTGGTGAGACAGGACAAATGAAGAAAGGGAAGGAGAGCTCGAGTGTTCATGAGTGTGGTTTGGGCTAGGTAAGGTAAAGTTTTATTATTTAAGTAATTAATATATTGTTACATAAATACACATATATGTGTTAAAATGTATGTTTAATAATAATATTAATGGAAAGTTTTATTGAAATAAAAAATTTAACAAATAGAGATTTCATATTCGAAGGAAAGGTTGGAGGAGCTTGTTAGGGAGAGAGGAGATTGATCCGAGAAAATTATAACCTAAATCGTCAGATTTAAATTAAGTTAATTTTTCAAATGTTATATATTTTTTTTAAATCCCAAAGGCTAATATATTAAATAAAAAGTAGGGTACAGATAAATTTTGTGGGAGATCCCAAAAATGACACCCAACCTACACAAAAACCACCATATCAAATGGTTTCAAAAAAGAGAAAATACAGTCAGTACATAAGAAATTTAAAAAAATAAAAACTAAAAAGTATCAAATAGGAGTATCAGGTAGCTGGAGAGCGACCCAATTTTGCCTCTGCCTCTGCCTCTAGTTCTAGGGAAGGAGCAAGCTAATAAATTGGTCAGATGAGTGCTATTGCCAGTAGTAACTAATGTATCATTCAATTAATTCCCTAGCTCGAGTCGTCCTCCGTTCTTCTTCTTTCTTCTCGTGTAGACCTACCATTCCTCTTCCGAGGATTGACTCACCTGATCAGCAAAATGGTCTGAAGTGTGCAGAATATGTGTAAGTTGTTGAACATTAGAGACAACTACTTGTTGTACCAGCTGATCTTCTTTCGGGTCGAAAGAACACTCTCGTGTGTCTTGGTATGTAAGTGAGACTTCTTCAATAACGGTAAGTGGTGTCATCACATTTGGATCTACACCTGTAGTAAGATGTTCTTAATCTTGAACTAAGATGTTAGAAAGAGGATCAGATTGAAACTTCTCAGCAAGGATGGTAGATGACTGAACTTTAGCGATATTCGGTTTTAGATGAGGATGCAAACGATAGCAAATATTAGAACTGTGATCAAACATACTACAATGTGAGCAATAAGGAGGATATGTTTCTATTTCAACACTTTGCTTATCTCTCTCAACATACCCGTTGGGAATAGTATCGGTATGTGGTCAAACATACCCGTTGGGAATAGTGTCAATCCATATCTCATTCGGAGTTGGTTGAATGATATCTCTCTCAACTAATACACAAGCCACAAAGTTCTGGTGACAACAAGCGTATGACTATCCACCTTAAGAGGCTTACTGTCATCAGTTGCTAAAGAGTAGAAAATTTTCATGTTGAACAGATGTAATTTTAACCCCGAAAACTTTATTTAAACTGGAATGATAGGGGACTTCGCTTTTGAATCAAAATAGACAGTCCAATTCAAAATTTTTATAAAACGATTGTCGATCGTAATAGCTTTTCGAGAGAAAATGCAAGTGTAATCCGTATCGTGAGATAGTTGAATAAGTATATGTCGACCGTCAAGTAGGGCAATGTGCTAACTGCCCAATAGTTTTATAGCATCAAACTCCTTCCTAATGATCTCCAGTTTTGAGTGATCATAAAGGAATTTCCCCACAAGGGCAAAACACCAAGAGGACACGAGAGTTCCGGTTTCCTCCTCTGTGGGAGTAAGTGCAGATTTCCTAATTTTTTTCCCAGCTTTTTAATAAAAGTGTGATCACCTCCACCTTCAAGAGTCTCGTGGAACGATTGTGAAACATTGCAGGACTTACCGATAGCAAAAACAGACTCTGAACCTGGAGGAGGGGCACGAGCATAAATGGGCAAGCCGCTGGCAAGGGCATTTGCATAGGAAAGGAGCATCGATGCCATCTCCCTGACAAGATGGTCACAGTCAGGAAAGAAACAGTTTGGCGGGCTGCAAAGAAGAGAGCAAACCGGGCGCTGTTGGGCGAAATGACAACCGCGACGCCGTCGGCTACAGGAGACGAGACAACCACGATGTCATTGGTTACGGGAGACGACTGCAAGAGAAAGCGCCGTCGTCAATGGATCAGAAGATGACAACACTAGCGATCCTTGTCGACAATGGAGACGACTTGGAGCGCTCGACCTCAACAGGAGAGACAGGGAGCTGCAGCTACATGAACGTTGTCGTGGGAGACGCCGAATAGAAGCGATTAAGCCATAGAATCACAGTTCTGTCGTCTCCGTCGTCTCTGCTAGGGCAGCCATGGTTTTGCTATCGGTTGTAGGTATATATATATATATATATAATGTTAAAATAAAGTTTACTTAGAATCAGAAAGTACTTAAGGCTAGGGAGTTATAGTTTTGAAATTGAGGGAGAAAGATAATCTTTTGCAAGAAGCAAATAAGACCTTTTAAGGTAAGGAACAATATACTTATGTTTACGTGTCAATTTAATCATATGCCAATCTATATGCTTAAGTTTTCTTTAGATGAGATTAATATAGAAATTTGCATATTTAATTAATATAGGCGGTCCAAAGAAGTTAGTGGATGAGAACTATTTCAAAAGTCTTTTATAAGCAAGGGTAAGTGATTATTTTCTTTTATGCATTAAATTAATGTTTTATTTAATGAATAATTATTTTATTAAATGATTTAAAACAAATATTTCATTCATGTGTGACATTTTGAAAGTCTAAAATGATTTCATAAATGAAAGGAAAATAATAGACATATGATTATATATTTTAAAGGATTTTAAATTGATGAGACAAAATGTAAATCTTAAGTCATACAGGATTAGGGGTGTAAACGAACCGAACATGAATGAACAGTGCTCGTGTTCGTGTTCGGTTCGTTTGAATTATAGTTTGTTGAAATAGGCTCGGGTTCGAAATTGTTCGTGAAAGGACTGTTCATGTTCGGTTTCCATTTGTTTGAAATTAGTTTGAATTGTTTGAATCGTTTAAAAAGTTTGAAAATTTTTAATTTTGTTTCTATTATTTGAATTGTTAAATAGACAACAATTTAAATATCAATTCTTAAATTACCAATAATAATAAATAACATCTAAAAGTGAATCAGAACTTCAACAAAAACATCCCTTGATCATTAGTCCCTACATCCAAATATTCAAGCAAGAAATCTCTTACATAAAAAGATAATGAGCAAATTGTTGTGGCCTTTGCAGATTTTATAGTAGCCATGATCACCCCAACTCTCACCCCAAGAGTTCTTTATGATCCAATATGGTTTTTCCTTGAAGCGAATTGGAGTGTAGCCGACAGATCCATAGCCCACAAGAACACCATAATTTTGATGCTTAACGCATATGTAGGGGCATGAAATGTCGTGGATGTATGTTTGCTTGAAGACGGCATTCATACCCACTGAATGGTTCACAATAGCAAATTAGTGTCATGAAACAATACAAAGTTAATAATTAATAATATATATATATATATATATATATATATATATATATATATATATATGATTTGGAAAGAGCAGTGGTGTCTCCCTACGCGTTAATTAAAAGAAAAGGTACAGCATTAGGAGGGGGGAGGATCCCCGTCTAAGAAAACAAAAAAATACATTTGACTCACTCTTAGGGGTTCCTCTCCCCCAGTATAACTCACACAAGAAGGAAACTCCAAAAATACAGGTTTACCCAAAACAAATGAACAAAAACCCAAAAAATAAGTAAACTTGTGTTCAAGTGTAACTTGAAATGTAAACGAGAAAAAACGATGTACAAAAAGTGTCTTCAAATTAGTTGAGTTCTCCAAAAGCATTCCTCGAGCAGCCGAAATTCCGTTTGAGTAACCGGAGCGTCGAGCAGTGAGATCCAAACAGCAGGGAGACAGAAACCTTGAGAACGAAAGAAGAAATAGGGACAAAAAGCAGGGAGACAGAAAACCAACCTGCAGCAAAAACATGAAAACCTGACAAGCATAATAAATCTCGCAAAAGGAAGAAGCTTAATATGGAACATAAGGCAGGTTCAAGTTATCCCCAAATATCGAACATAAGGCAGGTTCAAGTTATCTCCATATAGGAGGCGTCTTAGGTGCTTGACTAACCAATCAGCAGGGGAGTTGCTCTTCCTATGAATGAATTTCCAAATTTCCTCAAGATGCCTTTCAGCCATAAATGTTAAAATACGTTTAAAATGCAAAATATATTCCAGAGGGGAGGAGAGATACCCAAAAGAATGTCATAAAGCAATTTAGAATCAGTTTCCACCTCAATTTTATGAAACTTGAAAACAGCAGCCACCGTTAATGCCAGGAAAACCCCCCAGCATTCCGTGACCAATGGATTATCAGCCACAACAGGAGAGGTGAAGTAACAGAGACACCTACCCTCAAAATCTCTAAACATGCCCCCAACTGCAGCATAATCCGGATGCCAACAGCCATCCACATAATTTTAACATAGCTCGGGGAAGGGGGAGCCCACCTAATGAGCCGAGGGG
>JXCR01044904.1:15877-32869 GCA_002079205.1 Phalaenopsis hybrid cultivar | reverse complement strand
GGGGGGGGGGGCTTAAATCTGTAGCATCGATAGAACCTTCCCTTAGGCCTTATTGTAGTAGGCAAGCACATAAACAACAATCATAGAAGCAGTTGGGGGGGAAGTATTGTATTTAAAACTGTTTCTGGAGGTCCATAAAATCCAGAGGACCAATAAAGGGAGGGGAAACCCCCCTTTTTTGACCTCAAAATCCTTCCATTGCCACAAATAATTGCTTAAAGTGCCTCTATGTAACCAAGAAATACCGAAATGTGAGCCAAACATATTCCAAACATTTAAAGAAAAAACACATTCAAAGAAAATGTGCCTCGTATCTTCCTCCTCAATCTTGCACATATGACATCTGGTGGCCAATTTTGGGTCTTTCAACTTAAGCATGTCATCAATAGGTATTAAAGAAGTGAGGTAGCGCCAAACGAAAAAGAATATAGAGGGAGATAAAATTTATGCCAAATCAATTTTCCCCAGAACCAATCATGGTGAGAGTGTAAAGTGCTATAAATAAGCTTGCAAACCGATTGAGAGTTCATTTTCCACATGGGTAGATCCTTTCGAGATGGAGTAATAGGAATAGTGATAATTTGCTTAGCATTTTGCTCCCCCACAATAGAACACAATTTGGAAAAATCCTAGCTATGTTGAGTAAAGAAATCAGAAACCAAAAAGGAATTAGTATGAGGTGGGTGAGGGTGTTCAGAGAGATGTGACAATCCCCAATTATCATTCCAGAATGAGATACTACCATCACCTATGTCCCAAAACATGAAATCATTAGCAGTAGTTCTAGCCTTTTCGACAGCTTTCCAAATGCGGGAATCACCAACCTTCCACTTAACCTGAGTAGGATGAGTTTGAGCACAATATTTCTGATGCATAAAGGAAGCTCATAGAGATGAGTTCAATCTAAATTTAAACCAAAGTTTGCAAATGTTTATTTCCACAATATGTTTCAAAGCCTTAAAATCAAACCCGCCAACCCACTTAGGCTTACAAAACTTATGCCAAGGTCCCCAAATTTTTTTTGCATCATTCCCCACCCAAAGAAATTTTTTAAAAAGCCTCTCCATGATATTGATAGCACTTTTTTTTTGGATTAAACACCTGTAAAACATATAGTGGAGTACTTTGAAGAACACTAGAGAACAAAGAAATCCTGCACCCAGTAGAAAGAAAAACATTTCTCCAATCATTAATTTTGTGCTTGATTTTATCAATAACTTCATCTATATGAATTTGTTTCCTCCTTCTCCTAATCAAATTGATCCCAAGATATTTGAGAGGAAGAGAGACATGATGAAAGCCAGTATATGCAACTTCCCAATGAGTAAAGTGTTGCTTAACTTGCTTGCCAAAAAACATCTGACATTTTTCACAATTTAGTAGGAGTCCAGAATAATTCTGGAAATCTTTTAAGAGCCCCATCACATATTTTATGACAAGTTTAGATGCATTAGCAAAAATAATCACATCATCAGCATAAGAAAGATGTGAAACCATCATTTTGGCATTGTGGGAGAATTGTGTGTGAGGGTTTAATAGCTAGAAATGATTGAACATCTTGGATAAATAATCGAAAGCTAAAATGAAAATAATAGGGAAAAGAGGGTCCCCTGTTTAATGCCACGACGAGCAGTGAAGAAGCTATAAGAATTACCACTAACCGTCACAGAATAATAGTTGTTAGCCAACCATCTTTTAATTAAGATGCAAAAACTGGTATTGAAACCTCTAGCTTTCAAAATGTTGATAATGAAATCCCAATTTATGGTATCAAAAACTTTCTTGATATCCACTTTGATAACAAGGTTACCACTCCTGCATTTTTTATCAAGATCCTGCAAAATTTTCTGGGCCAAGAGAATATTGTCAGAAATATCACGTCCTTTAATGAAGGCCGACTAGTGAGGGGAGATGAGAGAAGGGAGGTAAGATTGAAGACGAGCCACAATCAGTTTACTGATAATTTTAGAAATGACGAAAGTGAGTGAGATGGGCCGAAAATCCTTCCAATGAGATTTATCCTTAGATTTAGGGATAAGAACAATCAGAGCTGCAGAAAAATACTTTCCAGGATCTTTACCCTGAAAAAAACTTTGAATAACAAGGACCACCTCTTTCTTTATGATATTTCAGCAGGAAATATAAAAAGCAGAAGTGAAACCATCGGGGCCAGGAGCTTTCTGAGAACTAATATCTTTAAGGGCAGTGAAAATATCCAACTCAGTTGGGGGGTCGGATAGAGAAAGGGAGGAAACCAAGTCCCTCCGATTCTCAAACAAATTCGAAAGAATATCAGTGAGAGGTAGAGTATCAACATACAGAGAAGAAAAATAATTAGCTGCATTGGAACCAATTTGATCAGCATCAGTCAGTACAGAGCCCTCCACAGTAACAATCTTAATAATGGTATTTATGTTACGATGATGCTTGATAGTAGCATGAAAATATTTGGTGTTTCTGTCACCGTTTTTAAAATGATTGTCACAAGCTTTCTGTCTAAGGAATCCTCCTCAATAGTGATTTCCTCTAAAAGAGTATGATGAACATTAGCTAACTTGGCCACAAGATTCAGAGTGCCAATAACTTGAGCTTCTAAGGTATCAACCTCTTGTTGGGCTTTAGAAACCCTAGAATGAACATTGCCAAAAGTATCTATGTTCCACCTCTTTAATTGAGAAGCAACATTCTTATGTAATTGCCACAAAATGAACCAAGGGTTTCCACTCCATTTCGAGACCCAAGCCTACTTTATCTAGTCAATAAAATTAGGATGAGAAACCCAGACATTAAGAAATTTAAAATGATAACGAGTAGATTTAGAATGAAAAGCCAAGCTAAGCAGAATGAGGTTATGGTTCGATGCAGTATGATTAAGATGTTTGACTTGGATAATGTTGTAGTAATCCAGAAAAGAAGAGTTTTTCAGAAATCTATCCAGTCTCTGCATAAGAAAACTCCGCCGCCAAGTGTAAGGAGAGCCCGAAAAGCCTAAATCATAAAGGTCAACATCCTCGATATGATCACAAAAACGGTTGATAAGGTTCGTGTCAACCATAGCACCACCCGTCCTCTCCAAAGACGACATAATCATATTTAATTCCCCACCAACAAATCAATTTTCAGTAATAGTAGCACCCATGTGAGTAAGTTGTTGTCAAAGAAGAAGCTTGTCCCTTACAAGAAAACTGGCATAAATGAAAGTAGCCCAACCAAAAAAATTCTCCTAACTTATAATGAATTAAGACATATTGCGCATTATCATCAATAATGTTAAGAGTGATATCTTTCTGTCAAAAGAGTCAAATTTTATTGTTCTGATTACTGTAATGCGTGTAACCCCTGAATTTCTTAATAATGTCATTTTTATGAATCGTAACAAGAGGTTCCAGCAGAACAAAGATTTCAGGTTTATGGACCCTACATGAATGCTTTGAACGCTTAAAGAAGTGAGGGTCCGTCACTCCTCTAATATTTCACACCAGAATGTTAAACATCTTGGCCCATGACATCTCCCCTCCTAGCAAGCCTAGGGGGAAGGTACAAGTGCTCGCCCTCCGAATGATATGTGACATAAAAAATGTTTGCTTGTGTCATATTTGGAAGTTCAGATTTCCTTCAGTCTTTTTTCCTACTATATTTTTGAATTTTTCATTCAGATTCTAAAGCTTTGGCAGCCGTAGGTGGATCCGACAGTGGAGGAGTATCCAAAGAAATAGAAGGATGAGTGATTGCTTGTGGGGGATCATGAGCCTCTAATTGTTCAGATAAAGCAGAGGGGATCTGAGGAAACTGAGCCTCAGTTTTCGATTTTGGTGCAACAATAGTTTCCATATTTTCATCAGCTCGCACAGGACCCCTACTTGCAACTTCCACAAGATTAGCAACACTAGTTACCTCAAAATAGGGAGTAACCTGCTCAATAGGGTCCACACATTCAACGGACTGAGCAACTGGTTCAAGATTTCTAGTTCGAGGAGCATAAATCTGCTTAACAGTGTTCCGACCAGCATAGGATTTTCGCAATTCGGGGTGCAAATGAAAACAGTGTTCCGGATCATAACCAAACATGGTACAATGCGAACAGAAGTGAGGATGTTTCTCAAGAAACACCTGTTGCCAATAACCCGTGTGATTAGATCCAATCAAGCCTCCTCAGGAGGAGGTAAAGTAACATCACGCTCTATTAAAATTCTAGCCATTGAGGGTCTTGTTAAATTAAAGGTAAGGGCATCCAGCATTAACGGCTTACCAAACATTGCAGCTATAGAAAACAAAATTTCATGATTGAATAAATGAACCTTTAAACCCGAAAGTTTAAGCCAGACGGGAATGATAGTTAGCTCGGTCTTAGGATCAAACTCAATAGTCCATTTAAGGACTTTCATCCAAAAATCACCAAAATGAACAGTTCTGTGTGCAAAAAGCTTGGCATAGTCATCCTCATTTGAGAGTTGGATCAGAATGTGCCTGCCGTCAAGGGAACCGATCTTCCAACCCCCTAAGGTTCAAAAGCTCAAAATGCTTCGAAATCATCTTTCGGAAGCCCATAAAGCAATTTATCAACGAGATGGAAACGACAGACAGAGGCAAGAATGGAGTTCTCAGAGTCAGAGAGAAAAAGCGCACACTTCCCCCCCTTACGACCCTAGGGCTTAATAAAATTATATTCCCCACCAAGAACAAGTGAAAAAGCGCACACTTCGTGGTCTCCTTCTCGACTGTCCTTCTCCGGTGAGATCTTTCCTCTCTTTTGGTTTTGGCTTCTCCTATGCTTTAGGTTTCTTCTTCGTGAACGAAGGAGGAATCCCCCGCCATAACCAGCGAGTGAACGAAGAAGAAACCGGGAGCATAGGAGAAGCCAAAACCAAAAGAGAGGAAAGATCTCACCGGAGAAGGACCTTCGAGAAGGAGACCACGCCGTCAACATCCCCGAAACGCCTCACGATCACCTTCGAAGCCAAACCCTAGCAGTGCTCCCGGGCCGATCATCGCGAGCGTTGTGATTTCTTATGTATATTAATAATATATATATATATATATATATATATATATTCATAGAGAGAGAGAGAGAGAGAGAGAGAGAGAGAGAGAGAGAGAAGATTATAACTTTTGAGCTATAAATATCAATTTTTATATACACGCCGCCTTACCTATGAATGAAAAGGTGTATTTCCCTTATTAAGAGTTAAAATGTTGGTATTTTTGATATGATAGGAAGGATTTAAGTGATATAAGGTGTTTAGATGTGTAAATACATAAGAATTGGGTGGTATGTATGTAAATGCACCCCCAAAAAATAAGGCTTGGCTCCAGAAAATACCTGCTCGTACACATGAGTCTTCTCATGATTATCTCTGACAAGCTTGTAAGGGAATGTTTGCTGACATCCAGATGTTCGACATCTAAATGGTCTCAGTTTTTCATGAACAGCTTTAACATGCTTATTGAGGTTTGATTTCTGCAATAAAGAAAATAGAATACTTGAAACCATGAAAAACCGGAGAAAAAATAAATTATGCTGTNTAGTGTCCACACATTCAACAGGCCGAGCAACCGGTTCAAGATTTCTAGTTTGAGGAGCAGAAATCTGCTTAACAGTGTTCCGACCAGCGGAGGATTTCCGCAATTTAGGGTGCAAATGAANTAGTGTCCACACATTCAACAGGCCGAGCAACCGGTTCAAGATTTCTAGTTTGAGGAGCAGAAATCTGCTTAATAGTGTTCCGACCAGCAGAGGATTTCCGCAATTTAGGGTGCAAATGAGAACAGTGTTCCGGATCATGACCAAACATGGTACAATGCGAACAGAAGTGAGGATGTTTCTCAAGAAACACCGGTTGCCAATAACCCGTGTGATTAGATCCAATCCAGACATCCTCTGGAGGAGGTAAAGTAACATCACGCTCTATTAAAATTCTTGCCATTGAGGGTATTGTTAAATTAAAGGTAGGGGCATCAAGCATTAACGACTTACCAAACATTGCAACTATAGAAAACAAAATTTTATGATTGAATAAATGAACCTTTAAAACCGGAAGTCTAAGCCTGACGGGAATGATAGGTAGCTCGGTCTTAGAATCAAACTCAGTAGTCTATTTAAGGACTTTCATACAAACATCACCAAAATGAACAGTTCTGCGTGCAAAAATCTTGGCATAGTCATCCTCATTTGAGAGTTGGATCATAATGTGCCTGTCGTCAAGGGCATCGATCTTCCAACCCTCCGAAAGGTTCAAAAGCTCCAAATGCTTCAAAATCATATTTCGGAAGCCCATAAAGGAATTTACCAACGAGATGGAAACGACAGACAGAGGCAAGAATGAAGTTCTCAGAGTCAGAAAGAAAAAGCGCACACTAACCCCCCTTACGACCCTGGGGCTTAATAAAATTATATTCCCCACCAAGAACAAGTGAATCGTGGAACGAAGAGGGAAAAGCAAACTTCGGAGGAGAACCAGAGGAGGAAACCCCCGCATACATTTTCGCCATAACCAGCAGGTGAACGAAAAAGAAACCGGGAGCGTAGGAAAAGCCAAAACCAAAAGAGAGGAAAAATCTCACCGGAGAATGACCGTCGAAAAGGAGACCACGCCGTCAGCATCCTTGAAACGCCACACATTCGCCTTCGAAGCCAAACCCTAGCAGAGCTCCCGGGTCGATCATCGCGAGCGTTGAGATTTCTTATGTATATTAATAATTAATAATATATAGAAGATTATAACTTTTGAGCTATAAATATCAATTTTTATATACACGCCGCCTTACCTATGAATTAAAAGGTGTATTTCTCTTATTAAGAGTTAAAATGTTGGTATTTTTGATATGATATGAAGGATTTAAGTGATATAAGGTGTTCAAATGTGTAAATACATAGGAATTGGGTGGTATGTATGTAAATGCACCCCCAAAAAATAAGGCTTGGCTCCAGAAAATACCTGCTCGTACACATGAGTCTTCTCATGATTATCCCTGACATGCTTGTAAGGGAATGTTTGCTGACATCCAGATGTTCAACATCTAAATGGTCTCAGTTTTTCATCAACAGCTTTAACATGCTTATTGAGGTTTGATTTCTGCATTAAAGAAAATAGAATACTTAAAACCATGAAAAACCGGAGAAAAAATAAATTATGCTGTAAGTTTACAAAAACAATTAAAACTTCATCTTCCTCATTTGGCCATATTAGAAATTTCAAGCAAAAGTTGAGGAGTCAATGGAAAGAGAGAAAAAAAGTCACATTGAACTTGTGATAAAAAGGTGAAGAGAAGTCTCTAAACAAATCATTGAACTTTACTTTTGCATATGTTTGTTCGCATTCCTGAAAACTGCATTTGATTCTTTCCTCTGAAACTACACCTTCATGCGCCCTTTGATGCCGCTTAAAATTTTTCCTCAANACTTGTGATAAAAAGGTGAAGAGAAGTCTCTAAACAAATCATTGAACTTTACTTTTGCATATGTTTGTTCGCGTCCCTGAAAACTGCATTTGATTCTTTCCTCTGAAACACACCTTCATGCGCCCTTTGATGCCCCTTAAATTTTTTCCTCAGTTGTTGGGTTCCTCATTTCTCACATTTAACATATCTGTGACAAGACTGAATATGGGCCTTATACACCAGGTAGCAGGAGCCGAAGAAGAATACAATCGACTTTATTCCAGAAAAAATCTTTATTTAAAAGTGTATTATGAAATATAATATACATGCATGCATGTTTGTTATATATGTAATGGATTATTTAATTATGAATAAACTTATTAAAATTTTAGTGAGTTTCAATTTTTAGACATAATCGGCCCTAGTAATGAGCTGAATGAATTGTAAAGACATTATCACAACATTGCTAACATGATATGCTGCAATTTGATCTTCATCAACAGACACGGCACTGTAAGTCTGTAACTAGAAATACAAGCCGTAATTTTGGCATTGTTTAATTTGCAGCCTCCACGGTCAGTACCAAAATATGGGTAGTCTTTCTCAGTCTCAGATCCACCCAACTTTAGCAAATATTCGANATTGTTGGGTTCCTCATTTCTCACATTTAACATATCTGTGACAAGACTGAATATGGGCCTTATACACCAGGTCGCAGGAGCCGAAGAAGAATACAATTGACTTCATTCCAGAAAAAATCTTTATTTAAAGGTGTATTATGAAATATAATATACATGCATACATGTTTGTTATATATATAATGGATTATTTAATTATGAATAAACTTATTAAAATTTTAGTGAGTTTCAATGTTTAGACATAACTATCGGCCCTAGTAATGAGCTGAATGAATTGTAAAAACATTATCACAACATTGCTTAGTTTAAATCTTATGCATACCTGCAAGAGGGCCATGGCTAACATGATTTGCAGCAATTTGATCTTCATCAACAGACACGGCACTGCAAGTCTGTAACTAGAAATACAAGCCGTAATTTTGGCATTGTTTAATTTGCAGCTTCCACGGTCAGTTCCAAAATATGGGTAGTCTTTCTCAGTCTCAGTTCCACCCAACTTTAGCAAATATTCGGAGGCATGTAATACAAAGGAATTCAGTATTATATATGTAAATCTTTATAAAGATACTAGCAGATGCACAATTGTATAAATATTTCTTTCAACCTTAAAACAACAATATTATAATGCTCAAAAGAACCTATACATGAAAAAATAAAGATCAATTGATCCCTTCAAAAACTTAGAGCACCCATGACTTGCTTGGGTTTAAAGAACCAAAGTACTATGTATGAAAATTCCTCATAAATAAAAAGAAACAAAATACACACATAAATACAAAAATAATAGCAAGTGTCTAAAGCTCAAAGCTACATTAATAATTTAAATTCTTAGCAATGAAAGGTCTTCTATAGACTAAATTTCGCTGATTTGGCTTCATATGTGTGGTAGTTGAATGTTAAGCTTTTTTTCATCAAAAATCTCTTGCTAAAAATAAAAAATGAAAACAAAGATTAAAATATAGTATTGAGAATAAATAAAATACACCAGAAAGTAGAAAAAAATATACTTAATGAAAATATTACCATAAGTGTCTTTGCATTTTTTTCAGCAGATCGAATTTAATTTAATGCACAAATCAATATATTAACAATTTTAGTGGATAAACTACTTCTGTAATCATCTAACACCCTTCCGCCAGCACTAAAAGCAGATTCTGAGGCAACCGTGGTTATAAGTATTGATAGAATATCTCGAGTCATAATTGAAAGTCGGGATATTTCAATGTATTCATCTTCTATCAATCGACCACAAAAAAGTTTTTACTGGAGCACACGAATAACCCCTTCTCAAGGTATACTTGTAAATAAGGTTTCGATGGTTCCATAGATCCATAAGCTACAACAAAATCTTGAAACCCAAACATAGCGTCAAAATGACTTGAGGAACTCATAGGATCAACTGCAGATGAAGATCTATCATTTGAAACATTGCAATTAACAACATAATCTACATATATTTCCCACAAGATATTTTGAAATGTTGTAAGATTTTTCTCAACCTTATCATGTGAGTATATCTTCGGGAATGTATAACTAATAAATTTGAGTTTCAATTTAGGTTCAAAATTGCTGCAATAGACATTAGAAAATTACCTTCCCCCCAATATTTGTTGAATTTGATTTGCATGCTCGTCGCCATATTTCTTATATGATCATCTTCTGAAAATGACTTTAAAATCAAGATCTTCTTAACATGCATAATTGCAGGTAAAAATATATTTGAAGTTGGATGTAGAGTGTCAGAGATCATCTTTGCAACATTATTGAAAACTGAAAAAAACTTTTTAATTTTCTCATATTTCACCCATTCTGAATCAGCAGACAAACATTTGTAGCTACTATCTCTAATTGCACAGTGATGAAAAATACTGCGATGAATAAATGCGGACTCCAACATGTTGAAAGTCGAGTTCTATCTAGTGGAAACATCAATGGACAGTGACTTTGTAGTTGTAACTCCTAGTTGTTTGACCACTTCTACAAACTTATGTAATCTTGCAGGGGATTTTTTCACACTTCACTGACTCTGATATTTTGGATAATTTCATGAATCTTCTTTAGCCCGTATTGGACCATTATATTAAGGATATGTGCGCACCATATTACATGAAAAAAAGACCACGAAAGTATAACTTTCCACGGGATTGAAAATTTGCTTTTAAGGAACTAACTGTCATATCATTATTACTTGCATTATCTATAATAATTGTGGAGATTTATTCTTGAAGCTTCCACTCCAACAAACACTCATAAATAACATCACAAATGTAAGTACTCGTATATGGATGTTCTAACTCAATAAATTCTATAATAAACTTTTTTAACTTCCATGTTTCGTTTATAAAATTGGCAGTCAAACATATATATCTGATAGTCTGATTGAAGGTCCAACAATCTGTAGTTAACGACACAATGTGAACATCTTTAAGACAAGATTTAAGTTTCTTTCTCACACTCGTAAACCTTTATGCAATCATTTTTTATGATGTTTTTTAAAACACTTTGAAAGTTGGAATTCAACATTTTCAACAATATATTGAACTAAGTATGTTCAACCATCATGAATAGATACTCGTGTACAATTATCATCTTCACAATCATCTCTCTTATGAGTTGTTGATCATAATTTTTAGGATCATAGCAAGTATGAGTCTGTGATACAGTGTCAGCTTCAGTAGACAAGAAGTTTAATATCTTTTGTCTCTTATCTGATAAGTCAATTAGTTGTTGATTCTTTGCATTTATCTCAGCGCATTCCTTAACATGCCTAATAAGCTGTGAGGTTATGCCTGATTTTGGTATGGGGATCTTTGCTTCACAACAAATGTATTGAACAAATGATTTTTAAAGCCCCTTGACATTTGATTTAACATCAACAAAATATTTCCAAACAGATGATTTTCTCTTATTGCCTTTCTTACATTGGATTTCAGTACTAGTACTTTCAACAGTCATTTAATGGGTTGAGAACAATCATTTTCATCTTGTATTGCAACTGCCAATTGTTCGCTACTTGATGCAGATTGAGAATGTTCAATATCAGACATTGTAAATACCTATACACAAAAATATAATATCACATGAGATTTCATGCATAGATATGTAAGCAAGAACAAATAAACTAATGTAAAAGTATAATAAAACATATCAATGAAATCAATTTAAATAAAAGAAATTATATGGAAAGGTTTGCTTCCACTAAAGCTTGAACAAGCATATACATTAGGGGATCGATAAAAAATGATTATAAACTTGTTGAAATAGGGAAATTTACATACATACCACACAGGTCTTACGCATTTTCATACCAAACACCTATAACCTTTCGGGCATTTGCATACATAGCACATTATTCTCATGTATTTATAAATCTCACACATAAACTTTCATATTTAAATGCAACATTCAAATCGTTGATATCACATCAAATATAGCACTATCAGCATTGTTTAAAAGTGAAATATATGTTTTCATGCATGTTTAAAACATCAAAATGCTCTGTGTAAATATCAAAGTGCATCGAAGAGATGTAAATGCATAAGAATTGTGTAAACTTTCCAAAACTTCAATATTTACATTTATAAAACATGTTCTAGAAACAAATGTGAAAGTATAGGTGTTTGATATGTTAACACATAAAAATTATGTGGTATGTATGCAAATACCGTAATGAAATAAATGGTTGAATCCTTGGTCTGAAGCTCTATAATTACCAAAAAATAACGGAAAAAAGTATGGCAAAAAGTAAGAGTTCAAATGAGCAGATAATAACCTACAACCAAAATCATAAAGACAAGATTCTTTGCTAAAAGAGCACACATAATAAACTAAATGTTCACCTTTCAAGCACTGAGAGCACTAAGGAGCTGCTCCTTGCACTCACCCTCGCCGTTGCTACCGGTCTACCTGTTGTAGGTAACCAAGAACCAACATAAAAATCTGAGATAACATTTCAATTTTAAGTAAATAAAATTAAAATCTAGGAAGATTTAAATGCATACCTCTCAAGTCCTATGTATTTACATATCTAACATCAATAGTTCAGTTTTTACATGCATACCAACTTACCTATGCATGAAAGGGTGTATTTAAATCTTTAAAAGTTAAAACGGTGACTTTTTTGATATGATATAAAAAAAATTGGGTTGGAAAAATGTAAAAAAGGAAAGTTTAGTTGTTTGATTTGTAATATCTTAGAAATGTGCGGTATGTATGTAAATGCCCCTTCTTTTTAATACTTCTTTTCATTATCTTTCCAAATCTTCTTCTTCATTAACTTTTAGAATAAAAATCAGATCAAGCTGGGGTTTAAACTCATACGTAGATAAATCAATCAAATTTTGTATTGTACTAATCTCAAAACAAATTCAATTATAAAAAAAACCTATCTCATGCTTTAAGTGTTTATGTATCAAATATGTGAGTGTTGTTTTAATTTGATGTCAAAGATTTGAGTGTTGTGTATGCAAATATGAAAATTTAGATGTTAGGAATGTAAAGATATAAGAATTGTGTGATATGTATGTAAATGACCTATTTTTAGGAAATTTACATACATGCCTGTTGACCTCATTTTTTAGGTCATTTCTTTTTCCTTAGGGTCTTAGGATCTAGCTCTAGGAGTTCCTATTGACCATCTTAGAAAACTAGAATTGAGACCCGCTCTTTTAGAAAGTCTAACCACTTCTTATTTTCCTTTGATGTCTAGCATTTTTGGCACAAGACCATCGTCTTACGAACGAGCGATTATGAGCTATTTTGTGAAGACTCAAGGAAAAAGTTCCTAATAGGACTTTAAGTCTTAGGAAAACATCGTCACGACTTTTTCNCCTCATTTTTTAGGTCATTTCTTTTTCCTTAGGGTCTTAGGATCTAGCTCTAGGAGTTCCTATTGACCATCTCAGAAAACTAGAATTGAGACCCACCTTTTTAGAAATTCTAACAAATTCCTATTTTTTTTTTTATGTTCAACATTTATGGCACAATACCATCGTCTTATGAACGAGCGGTTATGGGCTATTTTGTAAAGACTCAAGGGAAAAGCTCCTAATAGGACTCTAAGCCTTAGGAAAACATCGTCACGATTTTTTCGTCACACATACACACCAAATGCACAAAATTCACAAAATTGCACGAAATCGGACTTCAATTAAGCCCGAAGGACAGGTGAAAATGCAAACTTCTCCGAATGACCTTCGACGACAAAATGGACCGCGTCAACGCGTCTGGGACACCAATTTTGGTAGGAAAGGACTCCCATATTGTTATATTTCCGACACAAGCAAAAATGTCACGCAAATCGATGAATTTGTCAAAACGACTTTCAGTGGCAAAATAGACCGCGCCAGCGCGTTCANATGCGAACTTCTCCGGATGACCTCCGACGACAAAATAGACTGCGCCAACGCGTCCGGGATACCAATTTTGGTTGGATAGGACACCCATATTGTCATAGTTTTGACACGAGAAAATTGACACGCAAATCAATGAATTCATCAAAACGACCTCTAACAGCAAAATAGACAGCGTCGGTGCGTCTGGAATGTCGATTTTGCATAGGGAAGACACCCATTTTGTTACGGCACCGCGCACGAATAAATTGCATGAAATTTAATATATATATATATATATATATTAATAAAAACGATCGAATCTTCTCTGTTTCCTTTTGAAGCCCTAGCCGAGCCCGATTCTTCTCGCGAAGCTTCCCCGAGGTCCCCTCGTGCTCTGAAAAGCTTCCACCTACTCCCTCCGACGCGCTCCGGCTTTCCCCTCCCACGCCTCTGCGATCCTCGTCGTCTTCTCCCGCGCGATTTGTCGCTTCTCTTGGCTCGGCTCGGCTCACCGCCCAGGTAAGTGACGGGAAGTACATCTCCTCTTCCGTGGTTGTATAAACCCCACTTGGGGAGGAGTTCTAGGGTTGGTCGAAAATTTTTGGAGAGAGTGGAGGTGCTGCCAAAATCTCCTCTAAATCTCCTTGTTTCGATTTTTCTTGCTCTGTTCATCTCGTGTGGTTGAGGCTCTTTGGAAGTGTTGTGGAGAAGATTTGTGGAGATTTCGGAGCCGAAACTTTTGGGGAAAGGGGAGGTTCTGCCGGATTCGTCACTGGTTTCTTTTCCTTGAAGTTTTTTTTTGTTTGTTTCGGTTTGCAACAAAGGTAACCCTCTTCCTCCTTTCTTCAAGCATTTGGAGGAACTATTATCTTTTATACACTGAAATCTGGGTTGATTAGTTTGAGTTATGAATCGATTTCTTGCTTAATTAAGCAAATCTATATACGACATTTGTCTTTTAATAATTTTGAGACCTCTTCTTTGCTGTGGTATAACGAAGGAAAGCAAGACTTAAAAAAATCCTGTAGGTTCTGAACTCATCCTTTTATTGCTTGAGAGGATTTAGGTTAAATATTGCTCACATACTTGCCATGTTTATAAGCTTGTTTGCTTGCTGAATGCCACTGTTGTTGCAGAATGTTTGGAGGAATTCGTATAGGTAGCTCTAGCTTTGCTTCTACCATGAAGGGAACACCTTAAGCAGATAGAGTTCTGCCATTTTATTTGCTGCTTGGGGTTCTTGGGTCCCAATGCNATTATTATTAATTTATTATATATTATAATTTATAAATTTTAATTTTTTAAAATATCATAAAATTTTTATATACAATTATTTTAAATTATTTTATATTTTGAACAATAACGATTCGAACACGAACAAACACATCACTGTTCGTGTTTGGTTCGTTTAACAAATCGAACAAAAAAATTTGTTCGTGTTCGTCTCGTTTGCTTATCGAACGAATCAAACATGAACTCCCTGGCGAACCGAACATGAACTGTTCGCGAACAATGAGTTTTTTTGACAGCCCTATACAGGATTACCTCAGATGATGCTGACAGAGATGTGTACCCGTGCACGTTAAAAGAAATTGTAATTTGATGGTAAATTCAGGTACAGCTTTGAGAGTTCCTACGGGTACGTTTTGAGGGTATATTCTGTTACCTTCAAGTATGAAGGTAATTTGGTAATGACTATTAAAGATGTTAAAATGATAAATACTTAAAGTTAAATGAGAATGGATAAAATTAAAGTAAAAGTTTGTGGTTTTAGAAAATAATAAGCTGCAATTTTGTTTGTTCATTCATGCATCGTATAAGCATCATAATTTGATAGATATAAAGATTATAATAACTCAATAAGTAAAACTTACAATTGAAATTAATGCTTTCTTTCAGGAGAAGAAAAGCTTTTGGTTTATATGTTTGGTGGGAGGATTTGGTTTATATGAAGAAGACTGCAACTAATAAGTACTAGTTATACTGTGTTTGTAGTTTTTTTTTATTGTTTCCTTCAGATATTGATATAATATTCATTACTCGTTTGAGATGTGGTTTTCAGTTTATATTATTTGTTGATGTTTAATTTCATTGTACTTTTGTGGATTTTGGTGTCTCTTTTACAAAAAGAAAGATTTTATAATTGTGTATAATTGTTTAAATGTTAATATTGTTCGACCGCTATTATCGTCTTAATTAATTTTAAGTTCTGGGCTAGGTCGTGACATTTTGACTCATTCCTTTTTCAACAGGAGTGTTATCATCTCCTTTTGATGCATGTCGATTATGATCCATTGGAGTATCTGTTGGTTTGAACCTAGTGTTCTTGTTTCCTTTAATAAGTCAAAGATTTATTTTCTCTAGGATATGACAATACCTTCTTTAGATCTAATTTCTTCCTTTCTAATGAAGTATCTTAAAGTTCCAAGATCTTTAATTTTATACTCAGAAGCTATTTTTTTTATTATTTAAAATTCTACATTATTATCTGTAAGAAAATATGATCTACATATATAATAAGGATGACTATCATAACTTCTTGGTTTGATTTTATAAACAAAGTGTGATTAGCCTGACACTGATAATACATATTGGCAAAATAATCTTGATGGACCTTTCAAATTATGCTCTGGTAAATTGTTTCAATTCTTACAATTATTTCATTAGTTTGCACACTAAGTGGTATCTCCATATACACAATTTCCTCATGATTACGTTAAGAAATGCATTTTTAATGACTAGTTAATGTAAATGACAGTCCTGGTTGATAACCAATGACGGTAATAGTATTATTGTGTTGAATTTCGCCATTGATGCAAATGCCTTCTAGTAGCTAATACAATAGGATTGAGTGAAAGTTTTTCCTACAAGTCTTGCCTTTAACTTTTCTATGTTTTTTTCTCCTTTGTATTTACCCCTGAATTCACATTTACATCATAAAGTTCTTTTCCNCGGCGGTGGTCTCCGACGGTCGATGGTTGTCGACAGCGGTCGGTGGTGGTCGACGAAAGTCGACGATGGCAGAGATGATGTTGGACTTGAGTTTTTTCCCAAAGGCTCAAGTTCTCTCTCCCCCCTCCCCCTCATGTGAGGGGTGGAGCTCTATTTATAGTGTTTTAGGTGCAATTAATGCAAGAGTATGAACCATTTTGATCAGACGGTCCTGAGAGCTTCCCTCGATCGAATGACGTTTGATGGGCATTTGAGTGCCTTACGATGTCAGAATTGAGCAATCTCAGTCTCGTTGGATTCCTCTTGTCGAGATGCTCGATGCGATTATAAACTCGCTGAATTTGACATTTGTTTGATCTTTCAAATGTGTCTAGAAATCGTTCAAGAATGATTTAATCACTTGATCTGCGCTTGATTTGAATCAGATTGGACTAACTTTGATATGATTAGTTTTGTTTCATTGAGTCGGTCAGTTTGACTACAACTGTTGAAATCGGAGCTCTGAATGACTTTTAATTGAAACTTGAATATTTCTCGCTCAAAAGATTGCCTCGAGATTTTTGTCTTGCCTCGAGATTTGTGATGAATGATGAAAATTTGTTAGTGATGTATCAATACTAACTTAAAATTAAAATTAAAGCTAAAATTATTAAAAAAAAATCTTTATCCAAAAAATTTTGGCAACTTGTTTA
>JXCR01044879.1:449201-508525 GCA_002079205.1 Phalaenopsis hybrid cultivar | reverse complement strand
CAATAATTCATTATTGTACCATTATGGATGTTTAGACGCACATCAATTCTAGCTAACTTCTTAACCTCTATTATGAGCTAAATGTTTAGACATTTTTATAACTAAAATTAAATGGGGAGCAAACCCCTATCTCAAACCCAATTTCTCCTACTAATATATGCATAAACCCCAATAATATACTAGGATTTTTCACACATCATATGGTTTCCATAACTTATCAAGGTCTTTTATAAAAGCAAATAGTATACCTCAATTATTTTTCGATGAACCAAGTGCTTATTAAGCTTTTAAATAGCCTAGTAGCTTATAAACCTTTTATTTATCTTAGTGGTATGTTGGATTTCTTTATAAATCCTAATATCTAAGTTCTTATCAATTTCTATATCCTAATAATATAAGGGATGTATATTAACAAATAATTATATGGGGATTTTTTGAATCAATCTTGGCGAGTTCTTATTTAGAGTTTTAATTAACCCTAGTATCATACACATACTTTTTTCCCCGGAAAAAAAAATCATTTAAGATCTTAAATAAAGATTGAAGAAGACATCAAATGATGCTAAGTAGCAAAAGAATGAAAAGAAAAAAAAAAAGAGGAAGAAGTAAACACGGAGGTAAGACATAGAAAAGATGAAAATGATGAGCTGTAAACTTCTCTTCTCTAAATGTTCATATTTGTTATAAATCTTGGATAAAATTTTTATTGTTGGATTCTAATTAGTTTGTGGACTCAAACATCAAGGAAATAATTAGAAATGAGAATATCAAAGGAGAAACAGAGAATTGATTTATCGATTTGTCGATGACATAACTAACTCTCCTTAGGAATCTGGTCCAAGCGTTTTTGGTCATACACTAATGAACTCAAAAGTTTTAACTCTTATTTGCTCATACCCCTAGGCCCTAACATGAATTATTCTCAATGATGATATTATAAGATGTATGATTGGATCACCACTACACAAATCTCAAAGAAAATTGTAGATACACGACAAGTAAGAAAGATCCACAGTCAAAGTCTATAGAGATCCAATCAAAAAATAATTTACTTTATTGGAGTAAACTTTGATGCTAAGTCAAGAGAAAAAACATCTCAAAGCTCTGATAAGTCAATCCTCTCAGTAGGCAGGCCGATTGACAAAGTAGGCCAAAAGAAGGACAACTTTACAGCAGGTCGCACGAATGTGAGCTCTACACCAGACCGAACTAAAGACAACTCATCGCCAACCGAATGAAGAAGGTGAGGCGAAAATTGAAGCAAAACCATGGATAAGCTTACTTGAGAGGGCTTTATATCATTCTTATGTGATTCAGTCCGTCATCACCGAATGAATAAACATGAACTGACGACCGAAAGTCAGCATGATCAATAAATCCATTTTAAATATATTTATATATCATACAAATGACATTAATACCCCTAAGCTTCTTTGTATAGAAGGGGTACTTAAATATAATTATGTACTATTGATATTTCCTATACCTATAAATAAGACATCATTTCATGAGAAAATGCACTAGATGCTCTTTTTTTTTTTACTGTTCACTTCCTCTTCCCTTCTTACTCCTCTCTTTATATGCTTTATGCCTTGGGTGTGATTCTCCGAACACTTTTGGCTTCAACATTATGTAACCACAATTCTAAGAGTTGGTCTAAATAAGATTAGAAAAATTATGAGCATGTCAACCTACATTAAGGGTCTGTTTGGGGTAGTTGCATTTGTTTGAAGTTGTTGGGAAGTTATTGCAAAAAAAAGTTACTTTTCAAAAAATTACAGTGATTTTTACAAATTTTTTTCTTAAAAAATTAGACTGCAACTTTCCAGCAGCCACCACACTTAGTCATGTTCGATTGCAAAACGTAATTTTCAACAATAGTTTAAAAAAAAAAAGAAAAATACAATTTTGCCAAACATAGAAAAATACGGCGCCACACCGCACCGCTACCACGCCGTTGCCCCAAACTCGTCCTAACACTCTAGTCTGAAATTNTGATGTTTTAATATAAACAATAATTTTTAAATCTTGCTCCAACCCTTAACATCTTATGGCTACGTGATTAGGGTTGTCAAAACGACTCTTTATGCTTGAACAACTCCTACTCGGCTCGCTAAGCAAACGAGCCGAACACAAACACACTTTTTGAGCTCGAAATATAAACGAGCTAGGCTCAGCTCGTGTTCGGGTCGTTTACACCCCTATACACACCTATTTAAAAACTTCTCCCTTCTCGAGGAATCTGCATTTATTTATACTTTTATTTTTGGTCATTTTTTTAGTTATTTTGCTGTTTTTTAGGGGTATCAATTCTGTCGTTCTACCTAACCATTACCATTGCAAGTTCCATCTTGAGAAGCTGTAGCTCGAGGAATGGAGGAGATCTCCCGAGAGCAGAATCCTCATGAACGAAGACTAGCGCCCGATGATCGGAGGGCACACTTGCCCAAAGAAAAAGCAGAAGAGTCCTAGTAACATGAAAGTATTGACGTGCCAATCGACATAAAAAAAACTTAGACACATTCAACCCCTGAAGCGCCGTCTCTTTTTCACCATGCTGAGGGAATCGATCCTCAAGTGATTCAATGAACTACTAGTTGGAGTCACCATCTCCTTCATCGATTTCAAGATGATGTTCACGACGCATTTTGCCAGCACTCACAAGTTTCAGAAGAGTTTGTAGGCCCTGCTACAAATCAGATAGAGGCACAACAAAAGCCTCCACTCATTTGTCACCCAATTCCAAAGGAGACACTGGAGGTGTAGGATCTAGAACCCAATGTAACACATCGTCCTAGCTCAAGGATTGAAAGAGGGGTCATTCCGCTAAGCCCATGGTCTTCAATGACTGAAGACCTTGGCTTAATTGTTGGAGTTGACCAACAATCACATTTTGGCCGAGGAGTACAACTCTACCCCCACGTCCTCTATGACTGAAGCAACCACCCAACAATTGATAAGGAGGGCTTCATGAGACGACAAACACAGACTGAGGGAAGACACATCTGCTTGACCATGATACGAAGATAACTAGCCATCTTGAGACTACATGGGGGGTGATGAGAATAACAATAAAGGAGGTGAGTGGGGTAAACTGACTAGTGGCTGGCTTGTTACCCTGAGCGACCATCAAATGACCACGAAACACTAGAGGCTACTCTAGCGAGAGTCCCGATGATAGAGTTAGTGGAGGTCATCCAAAATAAAGAGTACTTCAAGAAGACACAACATATTCTAGCCGGAGCTATTCCCTGGGACACGAAGAAGTATTATGCTTTCCACAGGAACCACGACTACGATACAAAGGAGTGCAGACACCTCTAGAGCCAACTCAAGAAATTAATTAGGACTAGCAAGCTCAAAGTATTTGTAGCACTAGGAGCATCAATTCAGAGGCAATGGAAGGCTCTATTAGAGGAGATGTCATATGAATTAGTCCGAGCGAACGTCATCAAGATCGCTTGGATAGTACCAACAATTTTTTGAAGTGGAGAATCATCTCGGTGAGCTAGTCAGAAGAGGCTCCAGTTAGAGGTACAGTGCACGACCAATTTCACTCCCAAGCACAGTACTCATCGTCCTATCACTTTCACTGACACAGGTTCTAGAGAAAAGTGGATATGTATATTCATCATTCATAGTGGAACATTTGAAGTTGGTCAAGCCTCGTAGTTTTTCCCATTTCCAGGATTTTTCACGTAAAAATTGATGTTTCTTCTCCTATTTATCTTTAATTACCTGAGTGTGTGTTAGGTTTCCATGCAACACTAAGGCAATAATTCATTATTGTACCATTATGGATGTTTAGACGCACATCAATTCTAGCTAACTTCTTAACCTCTATTATGAGCTAAATGTTTAGACATTTTTATAACTAAAATTAAATGGGGAGCAAACCCCTATCTCAAACCCAATTTCTCCTACTAATATATGCATAAACCCCAATAATATACTAGGATTTTTCACACATCATATGGTTTCCATAACTTATCAAGGTCTTTTATAAAAGCAAATAGTATACCTCAATTATTTTTCGATGAACCAAGTGCTTATTAAGCTTTTAAATAGCCTAGTAGCTTATAAACCTTTTATTTATCTTAGTGGTATGTTGGATTTCTTTATAAATCCTAATATCTAAGTTCTTATCAATTTCTATATCCTAATAATATAAGGGATGTATATTAACAAATAATTATATGGGGATTTTTTGAATCAATCTTGGCGAGTTCTTATTTAGAGTTTTAATTAACCCTAGTATCATACACATACTTTTTTCCCCGGAAAAAAAAATCATTTAAGATCTTAAATAAAGATTGAAGAAGACATCAAATGATGCTAAGTAGCAAAAGAATGAAAAGAAAAAAAAAAGAAAAGAGGAAGAAGTAAACACGGAGGTAAGACATAGAAAAGATGAAAATGATGAGATTCACTGTAAACTTCTCTTCTCTAAATGTTCATATTTGTTATAAATCTTGGATAAAATTTTTATTGTTGGATTCTAATTAGTTTGTGGACTCAAACATCAAGGAAATAATTAGAAATGAGAATATCAGAGGAGAAACAGAGAATTGATTTATCGATTTGTCGATGACATAACTAACTCTTNGATTTTGAAAGTTTTCGGTGTATAATTAGAAGAGATATTTCAAATCTAACATGCATATAGGCCAATCGAGCGGCTCAGCGAGAAGATCCAACATGCCCAAGCTTGCTCAATTCTAACATCATTAACACACTCAAATGTTCATTGAGTGTCGTGCAATCAGAGGAACCTCTCTGGTCGTCTAATCAGAGTGATATAGATTACCTCTTACTCTTACAGCTGCCACCAGCTTCGGCCAACGTCGACGACCAATTCCAACAGCCTCCGCTTCCAACAGCAGCCGCCTTTAACAGCTGTCGCCTTCGCCAACTACTGCTGCCACCTCCTACCAACTATGACTGCCGACAACCGGCCATTGTCAACTACCATCGGCCATCAATTGTTACTTGCCATCACTTGCTCCTTGCAGCGAGGTCCATTGTGAAGTCATAACGTGCATTATAAAATCCCAACATACATTGCAGAATAGTTAATCAGCTGACGAAGCAATACATAGTCCACTCTACCATGTAACTACTCACTCAGAATATGGTGCAACAATAAACCTGAAGATGGCTTACAACGCTCCTCAAATACGATGTAACGACACACCTCGATGACGATGTAACAACACACCCTATGTACGGTGAAATGATGTCTCCAAAAGATAATGTAACAACACACCTCGAATACTTTGCAACAACAACCCTTGATGATGATATAAAAGCACACCCAACATATGATGCAATGACGCCTCCCAAAGACGGCGTAACATTGCACTCTAAAAAAGGTGACTTTCTCTACTCCTAAAGCTCCCTTTTTGCAGCCTACCACTATGTCCTAGGTGACCAACTTCAACCTAAGAGGCCTAAAGCTCGTAAAGCTCCCAAATTCAGCCACTGCAGCCTATGGACTTCATCATAGCTCACCACTACAACCTATGTAAAAAACCACGACAAACATGGTGCACAACTCATGCAGCTCTTGAGTTTGACCTCCACTCTAACCTCCGTAGCCTACATATGACATCGTAACTCACCGCCATGACTATACGACCAACTACGACCTTCGTAGTCCATATCTTGTACACCTTATGATTGTGGCTCTTGTGACCAACGAACGTCATCATGACTCACCATTACGGCCTATATGACCAACTTTGGCCTATGTGGTCTATAACACATGTAGCTCTCAACTCCGACATCCATGACTTGTAGAAGAAATGACGAACAACACACAAAATAATTTAGAAACTCATGAACTAATTCATAATGCACATAGACCATTAAGGGACTATGCTTATCCTACGGTAGGTGAAATTCACTTAAGTATTCAAACCCTTACTATAAAAGCTAACACATTTGAACTGAAGCATGCTATCATCCAAATGGTACAGAACTATCAGTTTGGAGGAAGCCTGTCTGAAAGTCCCAACATACACGTAGCGAGTTTTTTAGAATTATGTTAAAATAATCTTAATATTTATTACATCATCTGGTTTAATTGTCATGTATGTCGGAAGACCCACAACAGTAGATTAATGAATTATTGTCTTAGCATTACACGAAAAACCAATTAGAAAATTAAAGATAAGTAGAAGGTGACACCTTAACTTTTTAAATGGAAAACCCTGAAAAAGAGTAAAAACTATGGGGCCTAGTCTATGGCTATATTTATTAAGTCCGGAAGATGTCTCTCTGCAAATAATGAAAGAATTTAAACAACTCAATCAGACGGCCTAGAAAGATTCTCTTGATTGAATAGTGTTCGATATACAATTGACTGTTTTAATGATGTAAAAATTGAGTGATCTTGAGCTCTTTGGATTTGTCTCACCGAGAAGCTCGATTTTACTATACACATGTCAGATTTGGAATATGTTCGACCTTTCAATTTGGTAATCAAAGCTTCCAAAAAATGTTTTAACTACTTCATATGGGGTTGATTTACCTCGAATTGAACTAATTTTAGTATTATTGAGTCCGTCTCGTCGAACCAATCAGTTTGACGATAAGTTTGCCGAGGATTCTGAGTTATTGATTTTTTAATTTAACTTTGAATATTTCTTGCTAAAAAAATATCTTTAAGATTCATGCTTTGAGATTAGTATAAGATGATAAATTTTTATATGGTGTATCAAACCGGTTCAATGTGTGATCCATTCTTCATAACCTTGACCAAAACATAACTTAAAAAAAACAGTTTATTAATTTATTAATTGTTAAATTTTTTAGATCATCAAAACATTACTTCATCCTTGAATTTTTCAAAAAGCACGTTGTACTTGTATTTTAAAGTATTTCTCCGAATAAGATGATCTTGAAATTCTTTATATGAAATTCATGATTCGTCTTTGAATCTATCATCAATTAAATTTTAGTTTTCGGCTCCCACTCATATTTAGGGTTGTAAACAAGTCGAGCCTGAGCGAGCTCAGGGTTGGCTTGTGTTCGGCTCGTGTTCGAAATGGCTAGTGAACAATGTGTTCGTGTTCGGCTCAAGTGAAATTTTCCTGTTCGTGGTCAACTCGAATTCGGCTCGAAATTGGAGAAGGAGATGACATGGAAGAGGAAGAAAACCCTAAACTCTCGAAAGATGACTCAGAAGAGGAAAAAGAAGACAAAAACAAACAACAAATTATTAGCTCTCTGTNATATATATATAGTGGTCGACAGATAAAAAACATGCAAAATTCAATTTTCATGCAAATTTTAAAATTATGCAAATGCAACAAAACAAGATAACATGCATAGGCTCAAAATGAAGGTGCGACCCAAGCCATTCAACAAAAGTCAAAACCTCACCAAGAATAAACTCTCATGGGTTCTATATTTGCAAGATAGAAAGGTTGTATCAATGTAGGGGGCAACGAGACACCCATCTTTGTTTTTGTGTGGCCGAGTACGAAAAACTTCTTGAAATGAAATTTTTTTTGAAAGACTTGAGAGAGTAAAGATAAAGGAGTTATCTCCACTTTCTAGTTTTGTAGTTTCACATTTCCATCAAAGTGAAGATGCCACAACAAATGACCAGATTAGTACAACCTTGTCTTTGTGGAGCTCGTGCCAACCTTGTTCCTCCTCGTCGACCCCAACTAACATCCGCTGCTCTCATAACTCACAACACGTAATCAGGATCGGCGTAGGTGGGAAGCTCATACTTGAACACAAGGCAAGAATTAAGCAGCTCGAGCCCTGTAACGATACAATTCTGGTGAGTGACATGCTTGCAAGGCATCTGCATTGCCCCCCTCCCCACCCCCGCTTCAATGCAGACAACGTAATTCGCTTTCTCGTCACCTGAGACCATCTACGTCTAGGCTTCTATAATCGGTAGAGCATCTAGCGCCAACCTCATTGCCGGAGAAGGATCGTACTGGTTTGGATCGTTCTCAATGTTTCTGGCGAATCTATCGCCTCCTCCTTAGTCGTAATTGAAGGTGGCTTGGATGTTTGTGTTGCCGAAGAAAATCCACTAGATGCAAACCTAAACGAAGAGCTACGAATCAAAGCCCAGATTGTCGGGTGACTGCATGAGGGAAGGAATGGAGGCGAGGCCCAGAAGATCGGCAAAGTTTACAGAGTTTTGAATTTCGAAAATGCCTGGGTTGTCACCGTTGAGAACAAAGCCCAGGATGCTGTGGGTACATATTTATATACAAATGTGCAGTATTCCATTATTCATGGGCCTAGACTTTACCGATCTCCCGGGCCTGACTCCATTCCTTCTCTCATGCAGTCACCAGACGATCCAGGCTTCGATCCGCAACGCTTCATTCAGGATTACACCGAGTGGATTTTCTCCGACGGCTCAAGCATCCAAGTGGCTTTCAATGGGGATGAAGGAGGCGGCGACACATTCGCCGGAAACATGGAGCACGATCCAAACCGGTACGGCCTTTCGTCAGTGCATGAGGTTCTACCAATTAGAGGAGTCTTCGCCGAGATGGTCTCGGTCGACGAGAAAGCGCATTGAACTGTCTGCATGGATGCGTTTGAGGTAGGGGACGAGGCGATGCAGATGTCTTGCAAGCATGTTTACAACGAGAACGACAGGGTTCCATATCTAGAACAACATAATTCTTACCCGGTGTGCAGGTACGAGCTCCCCGCCAACGATCTTGATTACGTGGAGGAACGAGTCTGGCGAAGATGCTAGAGGAGGGTGATGTAGAGGAACGAGTCTGGCTTTAGCGGCCGGGGAAGACGAAAGAAGTTCAGGACGCAGGGCGATACAAAAGAGGGTTAGAATCTCGCTTTTGTGGTCTTTGAGAGGTTTTGGATCGCAGTTCCAGAGGAGCAATAATGGCGAAGGCACGAACGATAGTTAAAATAATTCAAGCTTGGATGAGGATTTTAAAGGTCATTCTACTTTGATTTTAAAGTATACCTTCGAGTAAGATGACCTTAAAATCATTCATATGAAATTCATGGTTCATCCCTGAATCTATTATTAATTAAATTTAATTTGTCGGCTCCCACTAATATTTACTTTCATACCATAATTAGTAAGAGCATATATTCATTTGATCTAAAAAAAAGCCTAAAAATAGAAACTTTTGGGGGCTCTTATAGGCAACTCCTCATCATTATAGTTATTAGTAATACATATTTGAACCACATACAAAGTTATATTTTATGATATGATGCACATCTGATTAATGATCTACTATTCTACCAAAATCACCTGAAATAAAAGAAGAGAAAAAATAAATTATATTTATGAGAATGTAATTAGTCATGATTCAATTCACTTCATCAAAAGTTTCATTCATCAAAATAACAAACAATAAGTATTAAAAATACAATCATGAATTACTATTAATAGAAAATTGATTAAAAATTAAAATAAAATAATCCACATTGACATCTGCATCTATTTCTAAATAATACAAATTTAATCTACAATAAGGTAAGTCTTATATATATATATATATATATAACCTTCAAAAGAAAAAAGAAATGTTACATAATGAAAAAAAAATTAAGGCAAACTTTAATCTAAGATTCTACAATTAAGAATATATTAGCTTAATCTTCTAACTAATATTGATAATCTAGACAATAAATCTATTACTAATTTACTATAGTAGTTAGAATGTTATTAATGAAATACTGAATATAACTATTTTCTAACTGTAATTATTATAGTAGTGAATCTAGTCATTTTAAATTCTATAAAATTCTTTTTTAATAAACTCATTNTAGGGCCGAAAAGCAGTATTTAAGTCCTGGGCTGCCCACCACCCATAAGGGCTCTTTTGGGAGGTGACATCTCGCCGCCGAAACTCTTCTATGATTTTGAGAGGAGAAGGAGATGACACGAAAAAGGAAGAGATTCGAAACAGAACTTGCAGACGAACACAAACGACAAACCCTAAGCTGTCGTGGTCGAAAGCCTTTCACGATTTTGAGAGGAAGGAGAAGACTCGGAAGAGGGAGAGACAACCACACCCGAGAACATTCAAGAGGGGAATGGGAGGTCAGAGCTTATGGCTTTTCTAGCTATATACTTATATACTATATTAAATTAATTATATAACTTATATTGTATAAATATATAATATTTATATAAATAATATTAATATATTATTATTATTATTAATTTGTTATATATTATAATTTATAGGATTTATTTTTTTTTAATTTTTGATAATTTTTTTTATTTTAAAAACTTAATTAGTAAGACCATATATTCATTTGATCTAGAAGGTTGCCTAAGAATAGAAACTTTTGGGCAACTCATTATTATAGTTATCAGTAATGCAGATTTCAACAACATACAAAGTCACCTGAAATAAAAAAAAAGAGAAAAATAAAATTATATTTATGAGAATATAAGTAGTCATGATTCATGCATGATACAAAGCCCCAGATGCCTTGTGTATTTACTTATATAAATATAAATAATATATATATATAGTGGCCGACAGATAAAAAACATGCAAAATACAATTTTCATGAAAAATTTAAAATTATGCAAAAGCAACAAAACAAGATAACATGCATATGCTTAAAATGATGGTGCGCTCAAGCCATTCAACAAAAGTCAAAACCTCACCAAGATTAAACTCCTATGGGTTCTAGATTTGCAAGATAGAAAGGTTGTATCAATGTCTTGTTGGAGGGGGCAACAAGACACGCATCTTCGTTTTTGTGTGGCCAAGCTCGAAAAACTTCTTGAAATGAAAATTTTTTTGAAAGACTTGAGAGAGTAAAGATAAAGGAGTTATCTTTGTCTTCTAGTTTTGTAGTTTCACATTTCCATCAAAGTGAATATGCCACAACAAATGAACAAATTAGTACAACCTTGTCTTTGTGGAGCTCGTGCCAACCTTGTTCCTCCTCGTCGACCCCAACTAACATCCTCTACTCTGATAACTCACAGAACGCAATCAACAATCAGGATCGACGTAGGTGGGAAGCTCATACCTGAACACAAGGCAAGAATTAAGCAGCTCGAGCCATGGAACATACAATTCTGGTGAGTGACATGCTTGCAAGGCATCTGCATTGCCCCCCTCCCCACCCCCGCATCAATGCAGACAATGTAATTCGCTTTCTCGTCACCTGAGACCATCTACGTTTAGGCTTCTACAATTGGTAGAGCATCTAGCGCCAACCTCATTGCCGGATTGGATCGTTCTCAATGTTTCTGGCGAATGTATCGCCGCCTCCTTAGTCGTAATTGAAGTTGGCTTGGATGTTTGCGCTGCCGAAGAAAATCCACTAGATGTAATCCTAAACGAAGAGATGCGGATCGAAGCCCATATTATCGGGTGACTGCATGAGGGAAGGAATGGAGGCAAGGCCCAGAAGATCGGCAAAGTTTACAGAGTTTTGAATTTTGAAACTGCCTGGGTTGCCACAGTTGAGAACAAAGCCTAGGATGCTGTGGGTACATATTTATATACAAATGTGCAGTATTCCATTATTCAGGGGCCTAGACTTTACCGATCTCCCGGGCCTAGACTCCATTCCTTCTCTCATGCAGTCACCAGACAATCCGAGCATCGATCCGCAACGCTTCGTTTAGGATTACACCGAGTGGATTTTCTCCGGCAGCTCAAGCATCCAAGTGGCTTTCAATGGAAATGAAGGAGACGGCGACACATTCGTCGGAAACATGGAGAACGATCCAAACCGGTACGGCTTTCCGTCAGTGCTAGAGGTTCTACCAATTAGAGGAGTCTCCGCCGAGATGGTCTCGGTCGACGAGAAAGCGCATTGAACTATCTGCATGGATGCGTTTGAGGTAGGGGACAAGGCGATGCAGATGTCTTACAAGCATGTTTACAACGAGAACGACAGGGTTCCATATCTAGAACNTTCTGATTGCTGGCATTCATAAAATGATTGATATGTACTAATTTCTTTTTTAATAGGATTTGATGGAAAGATGGATAGAAGCTAATCCAGTTTTGCAATGAATGACTTTCTTTTCGTGTTTTTGGGGTATTTCACTGTTGTAAGAATACATAAGAATACGAATTAAGTGATAATGTGTAAATCTTTTGTATTTTAATTTCATGAAAAAAATAAAATTTATTAATTAATATATAAGTAATATTTGATTAAAATAAAGAGATGAGTAATAAAACTTAATCGATATTATATACTTAAAATATGTAATTTTTAATGTTTGCACATAATTAAATTATAACAAATAATTAATTTTTAATATGAACTTTGGTTCGGTGAGTTTCAACTTTTATGAAAATTTTGGCTGGTTTGGTTTTCTCTGATTTTGGATTTTAGTTGCAGTTGATTTGATTAATTTACAAAACAATCCAACCGAACCGATGAATCCTCAACTCTATATTTATGACATTCCAATCTCTCATATCCGATAAAAAAAATACTATTTCATGCATATGGAAAGTGGTATAGACGTAAAAAATTGAATTTTAGGTATTAGATATGCAAGTAAATACACAGGAACTAAGTAGCATGTATGTAAATCATCCTAAATTGAATCCGCATCTTTGAATACAACTATTTAAGAACTTCTCCCTTCCGCATTTATTTATACTTTTTTTTTTTCAGCTTTTTAGTTTAGCAGTTTTTTATGTGTATCAATTCTGCGGTTTTACCAAGCCATTACCATTGCAAGTTCCATCTCGAGAAGCTGCAGCTCGAGGAATGGAGAAGATACCCCGACAGCAGAACCCCAGGAACAAAGACTGACGCACAACTATCTGGAGAGCACACTTGCCCGAAGAAATAGTAAAAGGTTCCTAGCACCGTGTCTGTATTGGGTTAGTGCCGATCGACATTCAACAGCTCAGACACACTGAGCCCCTCCCCACCAGCTGGAGAATGTGTTTTCTCAACAAATTTCAGTTGTTGAACCTCCAAGAAGTTCATGAAACCTTCACGTAAATTCTATAAGGGTTCAACTGATCTAACTAACCATAATGCCTTCCTCAAGTCCACCGTATGCTTGTCTAGGATCACTGTCGCTCTGAAGTATCACATCATTTTAACCATGTTGAGGGAATTAACCCTCAGGTGGTTCAATGGACTATTGGTCGGAGTCATCACCTCATTCACCGATGTCAAGATGATGTTTGTGGCGCAATTTGCCAGCGCTCAAAAGTCTCGAAAGAGTTTGGCTACAGATCAAACAAAGGAATAAAAAAAGCCTCCGCTCATTTTTCACCCAATTCCAGAGGAGATACTGGAAGTGTAGGATATAGAACCCACTGTAGCACATGTTGCCCTAGCTCGAGGTTTGAAAGAGAGACCATTCTGCCACATTATGATTCTTCAACAACCGAAGACTTTGGTGTAATTGTTGGAGCTGACCAACAATCAAATTTAGGCGGAGGAGTACAACTCTACCTTCAAGTCCTTTATGACTGAAGTAACCACCCACTATCTGATAAAGAGTGCTTCAAGAGACGACAAATGCAGATTGAGGGAAGACATGTCCGCTTGACCATGATACAAAGACAACTAGCCACCTTGGGACTACAGGGGGGTGATACGAATAACAACAAAGGAGTTGAGGCGGGATACACTGACTAACGACTGGCTTGTTACTACAAAACGCCAAAGGCCACTTCGTTGAGAGTCCCGATGGCAGAGTTAGTGAAGGTCATCCAAAATAAAGAGTACTTTAAGAAGGCACCACAGATTCTAGTCGGAGCTACTCTCTGGGACACGAAAAAGTATTAAGCCTACCATAGGGACCACAACCACGTTACAAAGGAGTGCAGGCACCTCCGGAGCCTACTCAAGTAGCTAACCAGGGCTAGAAAGCTCAAAGAATTTGTAGCATTAGGAGCATCAACTCAGAGGCAAGGGAAGGCTCCAATAGAAAAGATGTCAGAGAAACCAGTTCGGGGGAACGTCATCAACATCGCTTGGATAGTACCAGCAATCTTTCGAAGTGAAGAATCATCTCAGTGAGCTAGTCAGATAATGATGAGATTAACCATAAGCTTTTCTTCTCTAAATGATCATATTTGTTATAAATCTTGGATAAAATTTTTATTTTTTGATTGTGATTTGTCTATGGACTCGCACATCAAGGAAATAACTAACTCTCTTAATGAATCTGGCATAAGGGTTCTCGGTCAACACTAATGAACTTAGAAGTTTTAACTTCTTATTTGCTTATACCCCTAGGCCCTATCATGAATTATTCTCAAAGATGATATTATTACATGTATGACAAGATCACGATAGCACGAATCTCAGAAAAAAATGTAGATATGTGACAAATAAGGGGGACCTACGGTCAAAGTATACATAGATCCACTCAAACACTAATTTACTTTATTGGAGTAAAATTTGATGTTAAGTCAAGAGAAAACATCTCTAAGCTCTCATAAGTCGGTCCCTTTAGTAGGCAAGCCAATTAACAAAGCGGGCCAAAAGATGAACAACTCTACACCAGGCCGCACGAATGACAACTCTACACCAGGTCGAACGAAAGACAACTCACTGCCAAACAAATGACAAAAGTGAGCCGAAGATTGAAACAAAACCATAGATAAGGTTAATCTAGAGGTCTTCATATCATTCTTATGTGATTCAGTCCGTCATCACCGAATGATTGAACATGAACCGAAGACCAAAAGTCATCATGACCGACCAGTAAATTCATTTTTAATATATTTATATATTGCACAAATGACCTCAATACCCCCTAAGCTTCTTCGTATAGAAGAAGACCTTAGATGTAATTATGTACTCTGGGTATCTCCTATACATATAAATAGGACATCATTTCATGAAAATGGCTCTAGATGCTCTCATTTTTAATGTTCACTTCCTCTTCCCTTCTTACTCCCCTCTTTATATGCTCTATGTCTTGGGCGTGATTCCCCCAACACTTTTGAATTCAAAATTACATAACTACCATTCTAAGAGTTGATCCAAATAAAATTAGAAAAATTGTGACCATGTCAATCTACATTATGGGTCTGTTTGGGGCAATTGTAGTTGTTTGGAGTTGTTGTGAAGTTACTGCAAAAAAGTTCTTTTCAAAAAATTGTGGTGGTTTTTACAATTTTTTTTTTTTCAAAAAACTAGAGTGCAACTTTTTAGCACCCACCACACTTAGCCATATCTGATTGCAAAACGTTGTTTTCANGGATGGTGGATGCTAGTGGGGGGCGAAGTGGAGGACCGTGGCTGGCTTCGGCAACCAGAGAAGAAGAAAGCAGTTCGAGAGGCAGGACGGTGGATGCTAGTGGGAGGCGAAGTGGAGGAACGTGGCTAGCTTCGGCGGCTAGGGAAGAAGAAAGCAGTTCGAGAAGCAGGACGGTGAATGCTAGTGTGGGGCGAAGTGGAGGAACGTGGCTGGCTTCGGCGGCCAGGGAACAAGAAAGCAGTTCGAGACGAAGGAGGATGCNCTAGGGAAGAAGAAAGCAGTTCGAGAAGCAGGACGGTGAATGCTAGTGTGGGGCGAAGTGGAGGAACGTGGCAGGCTTCGGCGGCCAGGGAACAAGAAAGCAGTTCGAGACGCAGGAGGATGCGAAGGAGGGTTAGAATCTCGCTTCCGTGTTCTTTGAGGTGTTTTAGACCAAAGTCTCGGTGGAGCGACTAGTGATGGTTCAAGCTTGGATGAGAATTTTGAAGGCTTACACATCAATGATCGTTATGGTCATGGCCAGGGGGAATCAGACTGAGCGAAGATGCTATAATTATGGGTGCAAAAGATCGAGTGGTTGAATTTTACTAGAAAGACTAGCCTGTTTTAATGGTTTAATTATTAGGTGCGGAGGGCGCACGCAGAGTTNGGCCAGGGGGAATCGGACTGAGCGAAGATGCTATAATTATGGGTGCAAAAGATCGAGTGGTTGAATTTTACTGGAAAGACTAGCCTGTTTTAATGGCTGGTTACTTTTCATCATTGTTTGTCTTCATATACCTATGAATAATGTTTATACGTTTTGCTTAAAACTTGGCGGTAGATTTCTTATTGCTGGCATTCATAAAATGATTGATATGTACTAATTTCTTTTTTAATAGGATTTGATGGAAAGATGGATAGAAGCTAATCCAGTTTTGCAATGAATGACTTTCTTTTCGTGTTTTTGGGGTATTTCACTCTTGTTATTTATGGGAATCTTTGTGAAATGCTTGCAGCTTAAATTACAAAACAATCCAACTGATTTTGGATTTTAGTTGCAATTGATTTGATTAATTTACAAAACAATCCAACTGAACCGATGAATCCTCAACTCTATATTTATGACATTCCAATCTCTCATATCCGATAAAATAATATATTATTTCATGCATATGTTAAGTGGTATAGACGTAAAAAATTGAATTTTAGGTATTAGATATGCAAGTAAATACATAGGAACTAAGTAGCGTGTATGTAAATCATCCTAAATTGAATCCGCATCGTTGAATACACCTATTTAAGAACTTCTCCCTTCCGCATTTATTTATACTTTTCTTTTTCAGCTTTTTAGTTTAGCAGTTTTTTATGTGTATCAATTCTGCCGTTTAACCAAGCCATTACAATTGCAAGTTACATCTCGAGAAACTGTAGCTCGAGGAATGGAGAAGATCTCCGAGGGCGGAACCCTCAGGAACAAAGACTGGCGCCCAACTATCTGGAGGGCACACTTGCCCGAAGAAAGAGTAAAAGGTTCCTAGCACCGTGTCTGTATTGGGTTAGTGCTGATCGACATTCAACAACTCAGACACACTGAGCCCCTCCCCACCAGCCGGAGAATGTGTTTTCTCAATAAATTTCAGTTGTTGAACCTCTAAGAAGTTCATGAAAGCTTCACGTAAATCCTATAAGGGTTCGACTGATCTAACCAACCATAATGCCTTCCTCGAGTCCACCGTATGCTTGTCGAGGATCACTGTCACTCTGAAGTATCACATCATTTTCACCATGTTGAGGGAATTGACCCTCAGGTGGTTCAATGGACTATTGGTCGGAGTCATCACCTCATTCACCGATTTCAAGATGATATTTGTGGCGCAATTTGCCAGCGCTCAAAAGTCTCAAAAGAGTTTGGCTACAGATCAGACAGAGGAATAAAAAAAGCCTCCGCTCATTTTTCACCCAATTCCAGAGGAGATACTGGAAGTGTAGGATATAGAACCCACTGTAGCACATGCTGCCCTACCTCGAGGTTTGAAAGAGAGACCATTTCGCTACATTCTGATTCTTCAACAACCGAAGACTTTGGTGTAATTGTTGGAGCTGACCAACAATCAAATTTAGGCGGAGGAGTACAACTCTACCCTCAAGTCCTTTATGACTGAAGTAACCACCCACCATCTGATAAAGAGTGCTTCAAGAGACGACAAATGCAGATTGAGGGAAGACACGTCCGCTTGACCGTGATACAAAGACAACTAGCCACCTTGGGACTACAAGGGGGTGATACGAATAACAACAAAGGATTTGAGGCGGGATACTCTGACTAACGGCTAGCTTGTTACTACAAAACGCCAAAGGCCACTCCGTTGAGAGTCCCGATGGCAGAGTTAGTGGAGGTCATCCAAAATAAAGAGTACTTCAAGAAGGCACCACAGATTCTAGTCAGAGCTACTCTCTGGGACACGAAGAGGTATTACGCCTACCATAGGGAACACAACCACGATACAAAGGAGTGCAGGCACCTCCGGAGCCTACTCAAGTAGCTAATCAGGGCTAGAAAGCTCAAAGAATTTGTAGCATTAGGAGCATCAACTCAGAGGCAAGGGAAGGCTCCAATAGAAAAGATGTCAGAGAAACCAGTTCGGGGGAACGTCATCAACATCGCTTGGATAGTACCAGCAATCTTTCGAAGTGAAGAATCATCTCAGTGAGCTAGTCAGAAGAGGCTCCTGTTAGGGTAACTGTGCATGAGTGATTTCACTCCCAAGCGCGGTACTCATCATTTTATCACTTACAATGACGCAGATTCTAGAGAAGAGTGGACCTATATAGTCACCATCCATAGTTGAATATTTGAACTGGGGCAGACCTCAGATTTTTCCATATCTAAGATTTTCCACATAAAAATTAGTGTGCCTCCTCCTACTTCACTTTAATTACTTGAGCGTGTGTTGGGCTTACGTGCAACATTAAGACAATAATTCATTACTCTACCATCGTGGACATTTAGACACACATCAATTCTAGCCAACTTCTTAACTTCTATTATGAATTAAATGTTTAGACATTATGTTAAAGCTAAATTTAAATGAGGTGCAAACCTCTATCCCAAACCCATTTTTTTTCCTATTAATAAGATGTGCATAAACCATAATAGTGTACTAGGATTTTTCACACATTGTATGGCTTAAATAACTTATCAAGATCTTTCATAAATGCAAGTAGTATACCTCAATTTTTTCTATGAAACTAATGCTTATTAAGCTTTCAAATAGCCTAGTAGCTTATAAATCTTTTATTTATCTTAGTGGTACGTTGGATTTCTTTATAAATCCTAAAATCTAAGTTCTTATCAACTTCTATATCATAATAGTATGAGGGATATAAATTAACAAATAATTATATTGGGATTGTTTGAATCAATCTTAGTAAATTCTTATTTAGAGTTTTAATCAACCTAGTACCATACACATGCTTTTTTTCCCAGAAAAAAAATCATTTAATATCTTAAATGAAGATTGAAGAAGCATCAACTAGTGCCGAAGCAGCGAAATAATGAAAAGAAAAAAAAAAGAAGAAGAAGCAAACACGACAGCACAAAAAATAAAAAAATATGGAAATGATGAGATTAACTATAAACTTTTCTTCTCTAAATGATCATATTTGTTATAAATGTTGGATAAAATTTTTATTGTTGGATTGTGATTTGTCTATGGACTCGCACATCAAGGAAATAACTAACTCTCTTAATGAATCTGGCACAAGGGTTCTCGGTCAACACTTATGAACTTAGAAGTTTTAACATCTTATTTGCCTAGCATGAATTATTCTCAAAGATGATATTATTACGTGTATGACAGAATTATGATAGCACGAATCTCAGAAAAAAATGTAGATATATGACAAATAATGCGGACCTACAGTCAAAGTATACAGAGATCCACTCAAACACTAATTTACTTTATTGGAGTAAAATTTGATGTTAAGTCAAGAGAAAACATCTCTAAGCTCTCATAAATCGTTCCCCTTAAGAGGCAAGCCAACTAACAAAGCGGGCCAAAAGATGAACAACTCTACACCAGGCTGCACGAATGGCAACTCTACACCAGGCTGCACGAATGGCAACTCTACACCAACGAAAGACAACTCACTGCCAAACAAATGACAAAAGTGAGCCGAAGATTGAAACAAAACCATAGATAAGGTTAATCTAGAGGTCTTCATATCATTCTTATGTGATTCAGTCCGTCATCACCGAATGATTGAACATGAACCGAAGACCAAAAGTCATCATGACCGACCAATAAATTCATTTTTAATATATTTATATATTGCACAAATGACCTCAATACCCCCTAAGCTTCTTTGTATAGAAGAAGGCCTTAGATGTAATTATGTACTCTGGGTATCTCCTATACATATAAATAGGACATCATTTCATGAAAATGGCTCTAGATGCTCTCATTTTTAATGTTCACTTCCTCTTCCCTTCTTACTCCCCTCTTTATATGCTCTATGTCTTGGGCGTGATTCCCCCAACACTTTTGAATTCAAAATTACATAACTACAATTCTAAGAGTTGATCCAAATAAGATTAGAAAAATTGTGACCATGCCAAACTACATTAAGGGTTTGTTTAGGGCACTTGCAATTGTTTGAAGTTGTTGTGAAGTTAATGCAAAAAAGTTCTTTTCAAAAAATTGAGGTGGTCTTTAGAATTTTTTTTTTCAAAAAATTAGAGTGCAACTTTTTAGCAACCACCACACATAGCCAGATCTGATTGCAAAACGTTATTTTCAGCTATAATTTTTTTTGAAAAAACAGACAAAACACAGATTTACCCAACACATGAAATACAGCGCGACACCACACCGCTACCACATCGTTGCCCTAAACCCATCCTAACACTCTAGCTTGTAATTAAAAGGTTTGGATAGATTCATAATTTGTACATCAACCAATTAGAAGAGTTTCTAATCATCGTAATATAAATCAACAGGCATAGTCTCATTCAAATGTTTTCACCTAGCTCAATAATATGTCAGAATCTTATAAAAATTACATTCATATTACAATAAATGGTAAAGGAAACACAAGAATGATTACGAGAATACCGAAGCAGCAACACTCCTATCTCGTTTGATANAATTAGAAGAGTTTCTAATCATCGTAATATAAATCAACAGGCATAGTCTCATTCAAATGTTTTCACCTAGCTTAATAATATGTCAGAATCTTATAAAAAATTACATTCATATTACAAAAAATGGTAAAGGAAACACAAGAATGATTACGAGAATATCGAAGCAGCAACACTCCTATCTCATTTGATCTTCATTTTCTGTCAACTGATTATACACTTTTAAGACAGAAGAATTAAATTTTAGATATTTGATAGATCTCAAGTCAATCATTATGTGAAAAATTAATATAACACAAATTATTAAATAAATAATTTTTATGAAGGAGCTAAACAAAGTAGTTCTAAAATATAAATTATTTCAAAATATTGGTTGGATACTTTTAACACATATACGTCGACAACAAATTTATAATTTGACTTAAATTTTGAGGAACGACGTGAATATTGAGGCAGTNGCTAAACAAAGTAGTTCTAAAATATAAATTATTTCAAAATATTGGTTGGATACTTTTAACACATATACGTCGTCAACAAATTTATAATTTGACTTAAATTTTGAGGAATGACGTGGATATTGAGGCATGTTTTTTAGCAAGGAATCTCAAACTTTGAGGATATGAAAGATCAGAGACTATAAGAATTCAAGTTAGAGGTAGGCTCAGATTCATAAATATCGAGGGACCTTCTTAGGCAACTATAAGCAATTTGTATGTTTTGTCTCATTCAACCTCAGATAGAAGATATCAGCAAAACGATCGAAGGAGGGCAACTCCCGACCCGCACAAAGTGATTAACCAATGGACTTGTGTAGGATAACATCTAAAATTCTTAATTTATCAAGCAATATTTAAACTTTTACTTAGCAGTAAAAAATAGTAATGACACGAGAAAAAAATTATTTTTTTTATGTTAAATATATGTATTTTGTAAATCTATTAGTCCACCAGTTAATCACTTTGATCAGGCTAGAGCTACCAACAACCTAAGAAAGCAAGGGCAACATCTAACCAAGTGCTGATGAATAATTACCCTACCAAAGATCCTTGGGTCATAAGATACTATTTTATTATCTTACATTTAGCGCCGAAAACGTTTTACATCATTGACTTTAACCCCAAACCATCCAACTTATAATTCTGTTTGATGATCTATATACCATCAAATTTCAAATATCCTCAGTTGCCCACAAGAATCTCAATATCATATCCAATACTCATACCCTTGAGCATTGAGTTTTACTGTAGGTTAAGTTGTAGTAGGGTATTTTATCAACATTCGGATTTAAGGGGTCCCGAATCATATCCTAGTGAGTCTTTAGATTTTTGTGGACGGTTTTCCTCAACAAATTATAACAAACCCAAATGTCCTCTAAAATGCCCAGACTATTACAAAGGTGTTCGGGGAATGACCCTAAACAACTTTAGAATCTGTTGTACCATTTTAACTTCATTTAGCTTTGTTAATATTGCTGAGTTGATCGACCTATTACATTATGAGTCTTTCATGTTTTAGCTATGCTCAGTGTGGCATTGATATCTTTGTTAGCCCATGAGTAAGGTAAGTGATTGTTCACTTAATGTCATATTAAGAGTTATATAAGTAAATACACGAGGGGTATGTTGGACCATTAGGGAATTTTACACTCTCGCCCCTCAATTGGGTTTTAGCATGTAGTGCATCAATGTATTTTATTATTGCTTATATTTCCTTATTTATTCCTCAAATGATATTAGATTGAACCTAACTCACTACTAAGCACTAAGAGTTTTAAGGGTGAATTTGTAATTTTTTAAAAAGTCTTACAAGGTGTGCTCAACTTGTATTGAATGGATTGGACTTTGTCTAATCACTAATAAATGAGTTCAAATTAATAGCTTGCTAATCTTCCAATTCGTACCCCTTACATTTGAATCATTCAAATTTTTATTTCTCCCGATTCACAACAATCCAAGTAATTACAACTTTTCCCTTTATAGAAAATACCATGAATGAGTTGCTACCCTAATCAACCTTTGCATTTATATTACTTCAGTTGATTAATCATCATAATTTAATAACCTCCCCTCTAGTTTAATGCTAAAAATTTGGGTCGAAGTGTAAAATTTCAAAACTACAATTATACCCTTAGGATTTATACTTCATAACTCTTTCATTTTAATCCAAATGACCACGAATTTTTGTTGACTTTTTACTCATAGGCTAACTAAGATATCAGAGAAGTTATATATTTCTGATATTTATTTATTTTTTTAATGAATTTCAATGTTAATTAATTTAAATATCTAAAAGAGGTTCTCCATCATTAAGGAAACTTTTAGGTGGTTACTAAAGGCCAGAGGACAACTTGGATCAATTTTCATGATTTTTTAAATTATATTTTAATTTTTATGATTTTTTTATTTTAATAGAAAAAAATAGAAAATATATTTTATTTTTAAAAAAAAAACTACTTTTTATTTTTTATCAATCCCTCTAATCTCAGTGATCTCAAAGAAATTGATTTCATATTTTTTTGATTTTTAGTTTATTTTTTTGAATTGTTNTTTTTTTAGCAAGGAATCTCAAACTTTGAGGATATGAAAGATCAGAGACTATAAGAATTCAAGTTAGAGGTAAGCTCAGACTCATAAATCTCGAGGGACCTTTTTAGGCAACTATAAGCAATCTGTGTGTTTTGTCTCATTCAACCTCGGATAGAAGATATCAGCAAAAAGATCGAAGGAGGGCAACTCCCGACCGACACAAAGTGATTAACCAATGGACTTGTGTAGGATAACATCTAAAATTCTTAATTTATCAAGTAATATTTAAACTTTTACTTAGCAGTAAAAAATAGTAATGACACGAGAAAAAAAACTATTTTTTTTATGTTAAATATATGTATTTTGTAAATCCATTTGTCCACCAGTTAATCACTTTGATCAGGCTAGAGCTACCAACAACCTAAGAAAGCAATGACAACATCTTACCAAGTGCTGGTGAATAGTACCATCGGTCTTGTAACCTACCAAAGATCCTTGGGCCATAAGATACTATTTTATTATCTTACATTTAGCACCGTAAGCATTTTACATCATTGAATTTAACCCCGAACCATCCAACTTATAGTTCTGTTTGATGATCCATATACCATCGAATTTCAAATATCCTCATTTGCCCACAAGAATCTCAATATGATATCCAATACTCATACCCTTGAGCATTGAGTTTTACTGTAGGTTAAGTTGTAGTAGGGTATTTTATCAACATTCGGATTTAGGGGGCCCCGAATCATATCCTAGTGAGTCTTTAGATTTTTGTGGACAGTTTTCCTCAACAAATTATAACAAACCCGAATGTCCTCTAAAATGTCCAGACTATTACAAAGGTGTTCGGGGAATGACCCTAAACAACTTTAGAATCTGCTGTACCATTTTAACTTCATTTAGCTTTGTTAATATTGCTGAGTTGATCGACCAAATTAGATTATGAGTCTTTCATGTTTTAACTATGCTCAGTGTGGCATTGATATCTTAATTAGCCCATGAGTAAGGTAAGTGATTGTTCACTTAATGTCATATTAAGAGTTGTATAAGTAAGTACACGAGGGGTATGTTGGAATAGGGAATTTTACACTCTCGCCCCTCAATTGGGTTTTAGCATGCAGTGCTTCAATGTATTTTATTATTGCTTATATTTCCTTATTTATTCCTCAAATGATATTAGATTGAACTAACTCACTACTAAGCACTAAGAGTTTTAAGGGTGAATTTGTAATTTTTGAAAGAGTCTTACAAGGTGTGCTCAACTTGTATTGAATGGATTGGACTTTGTCTAATCACTAATAAAGGAGTTCAAATTAATAGCTTGCTGATCTTCCAATTCGTACCCCTTACATTTGAATCATCCAATTTTTTATTTCTCCCGATTCACAACCATCCAAGTAATTACAACTTTTCCCTTTATAGAAAATACCATGAATGAGTTGCTACCCTAATCAACCTTTGCATTTAAATTACTTCAGTCGGTTAATCATCATAATTTAATAACCTCCCGTCTGGTTTAATGCTAAAAATTTGGGTCGAAGTGTAAAATTTCAAAACTACAATTATACCCTTAGGGTTTATACTATCATAACTCTTTCATTTTAATCCAAATGACCACGAATCTTTGTTGACTTTTTACTCATAGACTAACTAAGACATCAGAGGAGAAGTTATATATTTCTGATATTTATTTATTTTTTTATGAATTTCAATGTTAATTAATTTAAATATCTAAAAGATGTTCTCCATCCTTAAGGAAACTTTTATGTTGTTAGTAAAGGTCAGAGGACAACTTGGATCAATTTTCATGATTTTTTAAATTATATTTTATTTTTTATGATTTTTTTATTTTAATAGAAAAAAATAGAAAATATATTTTATTTTTTTTAAAAAAACTACTTTTTATTTTTTATCAATCCCTCTAATCTCAGTGATCTCAAAGAAATTGATTTCATATTTTTTTGAATTGTTTTAGCCAATAATTTAGAAAATTATTGAAAAATAGATTTAAATACTCAAAATGTATTTTTTTATCTTTAAAAATCTATGGAAGCACTTTAAAGTTGTATTTAACTAGAAAATTTTGTGATATTTTAGAATATATTTATATTTTTACGATTCATTATTATTTTTAATTATTTTTTATTAGAAAAATACTCAAAAATACAATTTTTATTTATTTTAAATTCCATTTTTCCCAAGTGTCTCGGCCTTTTAGGAGTTCACCAAACTTGATTTCAATTTTTTTTATTTATATTTTATTTTTTATAACTATTTAAGCNTATTTTTTATTAGAAAAATACTCAAAAATACAATTTTTATTTATTTTAAATTCCATTTTTCCCAAGTGTCTCTGCCTTTAAGGAGTTCACCAAACTTGATTTCAATTTTTTTTATTTATATTTTATTTTTTATAATTATTTAAGCAAAAAAAATACCACTTTCTTAGAAAACACATTTTTATATCAAAAACAAGTTTTCTGATTTTGAATTTTTTATGGAACACTCCTAAAGTCATTACCTTGAATTCAAAGTCATTTTATGATATTTTATCTTTTATTTCATTTTCATAAATTTCCTAATTATTTAAACAATAAATGTTAGGAAAAAAATAATTTTATTTAAAAATAAATATTTATTTTTCATTGATGCCTCTGACTTTGGTGAACTCCACAAACTTGATTTTATAATTTTTTTTATGTATATTTATTTTTAATAACTTTTTAATTGGAATAAAGGTGATTATCCTAAATAATTAGAGTTTTTAGGGTTATAGATGTTGTCTGATTTTGGAAAAATTNTTTTTATATCAAAAACAAGTTTTCTGATTTTGAATTTTTTATGGAACACTCCTAAAGTCATTACCTTGAATTAAAAGTCATTTTATGATATTTTATCTTTTATTTCATTTTCATAAATTTCCTAATTATTTAAACAATAAATGTTAGGAAAAAAATAATTTTATTTAAAAATAAATATTTATTTTTCATTGATGCCTCTGACTTTGGTGAACTCCACAAACTTGATTTTATAATTTTTTTTTATGTATATTTATTTTTAATAACTTTTTAATTGGAATAAAGGTGATTATCCTAAACAATTAGAGTTTTTAGGGTTATAGATGTTCTTTGACTTTGGAAAAATCAGAAGACATCCCTAATTGCATGAGGAATAAGTCCACAAAATTTCATGCCATGATGAGCAATATTTCATATTTTATGGTTTAATTAAGTTATGGGGCGTTCAACTAATTAATAACTAAACATTAAATAAATATTTTTAAATTTTGACCCATGATATTTTCCTCTATTCACTGAGCACGGGAGTATTTTTATTTTATTTTTCTACACCAAGCTATGATTTTTTGAAATTTTTGTATTTAATTAAATAAGAAAATAACCTAATTTCCTACTTAACCACGTCGGTGNTATGGTTTAATTAAGTTATGGGGCGTTCAACTAATTAATAACTAAACATTAAATAAATATTTTTAAATTTTGGCCCATGATATTTTCCTCTGTTCACTGAGCACGGGAGTATTTTTATTTTATTTTTATTTTATTTTTCTACACCAAGCTATGATTTTTTTGAAGTTTTTGTATTTAATTAAATAAGAAAATACCCTAATTTCCTACTTAAGCACGTCGGTGCCACATCAACCTTAAAATCCACAAAGCCTCATGCGTCATCCCGTGTTTCTTCATGCTTTCCAAGTAGACGCTGACTCGACCCGTGGTTACCATTCCATCTCTTCGTCTGACCCGATTCAAGACGCTCGTTTAAAATACACGCGAATGAACGACATTTGTTCATCGTCCCAAATGAGCCTTAACCCGAGAACCGTCCACACTCTAACGCTAAGATCTTTCTTGATACTTAACCAAATCATGTGGAGTTTANACCCGTGGTTACCATTCCATCTCTTCGTCTGACCCGATTCAAGACGCTCGTTTAAAATACACGCGAATGAACAACATTTGTTCATCGTCCCAAATGAGCCTTAACCCGAGAACCGTCGACACTCTAACGCTAAGATCTTTCTTGATACTTAACCAAATCATATGGAGTTTGTTCCTACACCTTCATCTAAGCGAAGCGAATATATCTATACGACTAGATGAGCATGAATTGTTCTTTATCTTCATAAAAGACCAAACCAAGCCAAAATAAGAGCTTTTGAGCTATACATTTGTCCACGAGGTGGGGCCTTAATTGAATGGATTGAGAAGCTTCGCCTTGAGTCCACAAACCTGTCAGTCAAATTTTGATAGTTTCGGTTATTGTGAATTTTAAAAAGGGGTCGCCAATAGAAATTGTCGGCGCATTTAATTTATGTATAAAATATATAAAATATAATTTTAATTTTAAAAATATGAAATCAAACTGACCTCATGTCTTTAATAGTTTAATTAATCGAGTGTATCACCACGAGCCATGCATCTATCCCGAGGAATAGACACATTACTCGATGGTGGAGCTCGATTAAACAAACTAATAGATTTATGATGTCTGTTTGGTCTGCGAACCAATTTTATATTAAACGACAAGTTCCCCTATCTAATATGAAGGAATTAGATAGAGTTTATATTACCTGGGTTCTTAAAGTTCCCTATAAGGGCAAACCCTTATATTTAATTATATCTTAGATGACTGAAATCACATAAGAAAACTCTCGATAAAATCAATGGTTTGCTTTCAAGGAGTTCAAAGTTTAGGATTCAAAGGATTTGATTTTGAAATTTCAATAGAAAATTGATCAAATTTGTAACAGTTTATTTTGGGAATCCAAAGGAAGAGAGATAGGGGATGTCAGGGATCCTGAGGTAAACTCGGGTGACTTCCCCGCAATCCTATGGTTTTTTGGAGCCTCATCCTTTCTCAGCACCTGGGATAGGCTTCATAGTCTCATCCTTCCTCAACAACCTGAGATAGACATCATAGCCTCATCCTTTCTCAATATTTGGGATAGGTTTCATAGCCTTACCTTTCTCAACATCGGCATTTGGGATATGATTCATAGCCTCATCCTTCCTCAGGAACCTGGGATAGGCTTCATAACCTCATCCTTCCTCAGCTACCAAGGATAGGCTCCATAGCCTCATCCTTTCTCAGAACCTGGGATAAGTTTCATAGCATCATCCTTTCTCAGCACATACGATGGGCTTCATAGCCTCATCTTTTCTCAGCACATAGGATAGACTCCATAGCCTCATCCTTTCTCAACATCTGGGATAAGCTTCATAGCATCATCTTTTCTCAGCACATACGATGAACTTCATAGCCTCATCTTTTCTCAGCACATATGATGGGCCTCATAGCCTCATCCTTTCACGACAACTGGGATAAGCTTCATAGCATCATCCTTTCTCAACACATACGATGACTTCATAGCCTCATCTTTTCTCAGCACATATGATAGGCCCATAGCCTCATCCTTTCACGACAACTGATAAGCTTCGTCCTCATCCTTTCTCGGCACTTGGGATAGGCCTCATAGCCTCATCCTCTTTCAGTACATACGATGAGCTTCATAGCCTCATCTTTTCTCAGCACCTGGGGCAGCTTTGTCCTCACCCATTCTCGGCACTTGCTATTTATTGGGTTGGATATCAGTCTTAATGCATTCCTTCCTCATGTGATAAAATCAGAACAGTAAAAGAAACCTCACAACGCGTTTGGGGCACCTATTCCACCCACACCATATAAAAAATTCATTCACGCTACGTCGACACTGACTACGCACACACCAAACTAAAATTTGTACACTTCGCTACGTCGGCACAAACTACGCATACACCAAATGAAAACACACTCTTCTCTGCCCCACCGAAGCTACGCAAAAACTTTTTGTCAATACACGACAACTCTCTGCCAAATCACGACAATCATTTGCCAAATTACGACAAAACCGGTCAGATCATGACCACATTTCGACCGAATCACGACAATACTTATAGATTCATACCTTCCTTCCCCTAACGCGTATAGGTTGAATCTATACATATATCTGAGCTAGGTATAAGACATCTTTAAGTGTACACGACATCTTAGACTCTCTTTTGACACTTGCTACCACAGAGACCATATACCTCAAATGGTGCAATAGTGTCTTTGACTAACTCTCAACTTGAAGATGAATCCCTTTTCTTTTCTTCCTGACCTAGTCTTTCTATGATATTACACATGTTTTCTTTGATTTGATAATTCAAAATCTTAATTATAAAATTTCTGTCAACTGATCCCCAACAATGATGTTGCTCATCCAAATTCACAGCTAAAAAAATATATATACACANGGCCCATAGCCTCATCCTTTCACGACAACTGATAAGCTTCGTCCTCATCCTTTCTCGGCACTTGGGATAGGCTTCATAGCCTCATCCTCTTTCAGTACATACGATGAGCTTCATAGACTCATCTTTTCTCAGCACCTGGGGCAGCTTTGTCCTCACCCATTCTTGGCACTTGCTATTTATTGGGTTGGACATCAGTCTTAATGCATTCCTTCCTCATGTGATAAAATCGGAACAGTAAAAGAAACCTCACAACGCGTTTGGGGCACCTGTTCCACCCACACCATATAAAAAATTCATTCACGCTACGTCGACACTGACTACGCACACACCAAACTAAAATTTGTACACTTCGCTACGTCGGCACAAACTACGCACACACCAAATGAAAAACACACTCTTTTCTGCCCCACTGAAGCTACGCAAAAACTTTTTGTCAATACACGGCAACTCTCTGCCAAATCACGACAATCCTTTGCCAAATTACGGCAAAGCCGGTCAGATCATGACCACATTTCGACCGAATCACGACAATACTTATAGATTCATGCCTTCCTTCCCCTAACGCGTATAGGTTGAATCTATACATATATCTGAGCTATAGGTATAAGACATCTTTAAGTGTACACGACATCTTAGACTCTCTTTTGACACTTGCTACCACAGAGACCATATACCTCAAATGGTGCAATAGTGTCTTTGACTAACTTTCAACTTGAAGATGAATCCCTTTTCTTTTCTTCCTGACCTAGTCTTTCTATGATATTAGATTTGATAATTCGAAATCTTAATTATAAAATTTCTGTCTACTGATCCCCAACAATGATCACATCAACCTTTGATAAATATCCTTCATGCTCGTCCCCAGCGGATAACACCTTCTATGTCACCAGTGGGCGTTCACTAAGCTACCCATGGTAGATACTAGCGGAGTTCCTTCCTTACTGAGTTATATACTCTTTAAGGGAAAGTTAACTTCAACTTTGCTCGATTAGTCCATTGATTGCCTCGGTCAACGCCAATACATGCGGTGTGCTTGTTTAGCACACCACACATATAGAGGGTCTATTTGTTGACCTCACTTTTGGGTGAGAGTTTTGGGCCTTTCCTTTAGTGACTAGGATCTAGCATCCGGACTTTCCTAATGACTATCTTAGCATCTTAGAAATGGTACCCACCTTCTTCTTAGAGATTTCAACCAAATCTCTATTATCTATGTTTGATCTATATGAGATCAATAATCTTTAATACAAATATTAGATATTACATAAGGGAACCCTAATGAGAATTTCTATAGAACCTTTGGACCACAGGAAAGTCTTGCACTGCTCTACACCTTTTTTTGAACTTCAATACATTGCATCATCATTCATAATCATTATGATCATCACAAACATTGCATTTTCATATCACAATGTTGCTGTCATTACACCCATGAGGCTGACCAAAATTATTTGAACTCAGTTTCCCCTAAAATACACCACTTGAATATTTCAATTCTTCAAAATTCTAAAAAAAAAACTGTCATTGAATCATAAAATCCACTTTAAACCATTTGATGTTATCATTTAGACCATTTGAAACCCAAAACTTCACAGAGTCACCCAAACTCCCCGAAAATCATTTCAGAGCGTTCCTCTCGTCAAACTGAGAAAATTGTCTGTACACATGTCATACTTCCGAGCTATCTTTGGACCCCTCGTAGCCTAAATTATCAACACTTGAAAATTGTTCTGGGTCCAGCAAAATCCTCCACACTGGTCAAAATTACTCCCGGACACTTCCGTTCAACTCCAAATTTCATTTTATATTGCTTTGAGCATTTGATTTGACTTTTTGACCAAATTCCCAAAATTTCACCGAAATGACCAAAATGCCCCTTCTATGGCAAAATTTCTCAAATTTCTAAAAATTTCTAAAATTTCACAGAATCTTCTGACACCCCACAATTTCACGAAATTGAACTTCTTTTTTTTATTTCGATCGATGGCGAGTCAGAATTTTGAGTCGAATCGGATTCGACGTTTTTGGCCTATTTTGATGACGAAGTTGCCCGAACGACATTGGATTTCAAAACGAACTGCGTTGTTGCGTCCACAACGTCGAAAATAGTAAGAATCGATATAAAATTTTCTATAGTTTGATACGCAACGATAACGGCTCGAAATCAGAACGAGTTTGAATAAAGAAATTACATTTTTGCCACCCAAATCTTAATCTAACTCCCCCAAATTAAAAAAACTCACGCACGCCTCCCCCTCTTTCTCACGCGTGACTCCTCCCTGGCCGAAACCTGCGACTTTTCTTCCTCCCGCATGGCCGAATCTCCTCCATACTTCTCCCCTCCCGATGCTCACCTGCTGCAGCCGTCTTCCTGTCTTTCCTTCCTTGCGTGAGACGCAAGGGGATGATCCCCTCCATGCTTCCTTCTTATCCATGGCATCAAAGTGGGTTTTGTTTTTTGTTTTTTTTTGTGATCTTGTGACTGCCTTGAATCTTTCTTCCCATCTCTTCTCATCATAACCTAGAAAACTAGGTTCAGAGGTAAGATTTTTCTATACCTAGGACATGATTTGGTTTTAGGCTGATTTTTCCTTCTTCCTCTTGGTTTTGGCTATAAAAGAAGCCCTAAAATCCACCTCAAAGAGGCTGGCCAAAATTTTAAGAAGGGGAGGTGCTGCCGGATTCGCAAAGTAGAGATATTCTTAAGCATCATATGAAACTTCCATATGCAATTTTCAAAGCAAAGCAAAGATATTCTTAAGCTCCATATGAAATTATCACACATTCTAGCATTTTTTAAATATGAACAAGAGAAAAAATTTCCATTAAAGCAAGAGGCAAACCGACAATTATTCAAGGAGAACGAGTCGATTTGAACGCAAATCAAGCAGCACCTCCCTTTCTTAAAATTTTTTTTTGGTCAGCCCTTTAGAGGTGGATTTTAGGGCTTCTTTTATAGCCAAAACTAAGAGAAAGAAGAAGGAAAAATCAACCCAAATCAAATCATGCCCTAGGCATAGAAAAATCTTACCTCTGAACCTCATTTTCTAGGTTATGATGAGAAGAGATGGGGAGAAAGATTCAAGGCAGCCACAAGATCACAAAAAAAAAAAAAAACAAAACCCACTTTCCTGCCATGGATAAGAAGGAAGCGTGGAGANGTGATCTTGTGACTGCCTTGAATCTTTCTTCCCATCTCTTCTCATCATAACCTAGAAAACTAGGTTCAGAGGGGTAAGATTTTTCTATACCTAGGACATGATTTGGTTTTAGGCTGATTTTTCCTTCTTCTTCCTCTTGGTTTTGGCTATAAAAGAAGCCCTAAAATCCACCTTAAAGGGGCTTGCCAAAATTTTAAGAAGGGGAGGTGCTGCCGGATTTGCGTTCGAATCGACTAGTTCGCCTTGAATCATTGTTGGTTTGTCTCTTGCTTTGATGGAAAATTTTTCTCTTGTTCATATTTAGAAAATGCTAGAATGTGTGATAGTTTCATATATGGCTTAAGAATATCTTTGCCTTGCTTTGAAAATTGCATATGGAAGTTTCATATGATGCTTAAGAATATCTCTACTTTGCTTTGAAAATTTCATGTGATAGTTTCATGCGGTGCTTAAGAGTCTCTCTACTTTTTCTTGAGAATTTCATATGGTGGTTTCATGTGGCGATTGGATGTGCAAAGAATGGGGATTCCATGCGATGTGTTGGATTTTCTCTTCTTCCCCTTTCCTTGCTTGGCCGAAAATGCACATACATGTGCTTGAGATTTTGAATGCTTTATGTGAGGCTATTTGAGGCATTTCTCATGTGCAAGTTATATGCTTTATACTTGGATTTTTGGAGCCCTTCTTATGTGCAAATTACATGTTTTATGTGAGGCTTTTTGAAACCTTTCTCACATGCAAGTTATATGCTTATACTTGGATTTTCGAAGCCTTTCTTATGTGCAAACTAAGATTTATTTTTGGAATGACCCTACTTGAAACACTCATGGAAAAAGTTATATGTGTTTATTTCTTGCGTATTTATATGGCCATTCATTTGCATTGCACACTCTCCACCTCTTCTCATGCACAAAGGAGGTGTCTATCAATCTATACTTGCCAAAACGAACATTTTGCACTTGTGAAATTACACCATGTTTATACCTGCTTACGTAAGAAATTTGCGCTTGTACACTTGTGGAAGTTGGCTCACATTGCTTATATTCCTGTCTTACAAAATTTCTTCACTCTTCTTTTTTATCTATGCTACATATATGCTTGGAATTGATGGAAACACTGGATGTTTTCATTCATATGCTCGTGTACTTCCTTAGTTGTGCAAATTGCAGGTATGAAAAATTCATTTTTATGCTGTTTTGCTGCCTGATTTTTCTCGATCGGGTTCGGCCCCCCTTTTATTTTTTACTTATCTGGGCATGTTATAAGTGTAAGTCATAATTAAATAAAATTGACAGGATTGAAACATTAAATAAATTCTCAAACCAAAGTCAAACCATAGGGTAACAGAAAAGTCACCCTAGTCGAACTAGGACTGCAAGCAACTTTAGACCGCCGGAGGTAGAAACCCCAATGCTGGGTGAATAGTATCTGTAAAAATTCCATACTCTACCCTCTCCAAGGTCTCTGAGTTGGAAGATACTATTATAAGGGACCCGATTCTCTATAATGCAATCTTATCACTGTCATTAACCTCACACACTCCACTTACAGTCTTGCTTGATGGCCCCACATATAGTAAGAGTGTTATACGTCCGCACTCGTGCGTCCTACACGAGTGCGGGATTTAGACCAAGAAGCAAGGAGAAACAAGGGCGAGGGAACAAGGAGGAGAGGGATGAGAAGACAATCCACCTAACACAATTCCGGAAAGGAGGTGTGTTGTTTCTCAATATCAAAGAAAATCAGAATACGTGCAAAGCAGTTAAATCTCTCCCAGCGTGGTGCAGGGATGTGAAGTGATGTAGTATCTGATATGGTGTAAGATGCAGAGTGGGTGAAATGGTGTAATGGAGGAAGTGGGGTGATGTAGCGAAATAGTGTAGTGAGGTGGTGGTGTGAAGTGGTGGAGTGAAGTGGTGGAGCGGTGAAGTTAAAATAATAATGAGAAGTCGAGATATATGAGAAAACCAAAGTAAAAAAAAAAAAAGCAAAGAAACAACATGCCCAGATAAGTAAAAAAAAGGGGCAAAACCTGATCGAGAAAAATCGGGCAACATAACGGCATAAAAATGAATTTTTCACACCTGCAATTTGCACAACTAAGGAAGTAAACGAGCATATGAATGACAACATCCAATGTTTCCATCAATCCAAAGCACATATGTAGCATATATAAGAAAGAAGAGTGAAGAAATTTTGTAAGACAGAAATATGAGCATGTGAGCCAACTTCCACAAGTGTACAAACACAAATTTCTTACTTAAGCATGTATAAACATGGTGTAACTTCACAAGTGCAAAATGTTCGTTTTGGCAATTATAGATTGATAGACACCTCTTTTGTGCATGAGAAAAGGTGGAGAGTGTGCAAAAATAAAGCTTAGGTGTTATGCATATGAATGGTCATATAAATAAGCAAGAAATAAACACATTTAACATTTTCCATGAGTGTTTCAAGTTGGGTCATTCCCAAATCCGAAAATTGCATATGAGAAAGGCTTCCAAACAAAGCCACACATAAAGCATTAGTTTGCACATAAGAAGGGTTCCAAAAATCCAAGTGTAAGGCATATAACTTGCACATGAGAAAGGCTTAAAAAAGCCTCACATAAAACATGTAATTTGCACATAAGAAGAGCTCCAAAAATCCAATTATAAACCATAGAACTTGCACATGAGAAAGGCCTCAAAAAGCCTCACATAAAACATTCAAAATCTCAAGCACATGTATGTGCATTTTCGGCCAAGCAAGGAAAGGGGAAGAAGGGAAAATTCAACACCTCACATGGAATCCCCATTCTTTGCACATCCAAGCGCCACATGAAACCACCATATGAAATTTTCAAAGAAAAGTAGAGAGACTCTTAAGCACCGCATGAAACTATCACATGAAATTTTCAAAGAAAAGTAAAGATATTCTTAAGCACCATATGAAACTTCCATATGCAATTTTCAAAGCAAGATAGAGATATTCTTAAGCTCCATATGAAACTATCACACATTCTAGCATTTTTTAAATATGAACAAGAGAAAAAATTTTCATCAAAGCAAGAGGCAAACCGACAATTATTCAAGGAGAACGAGTCGATTCGAACGCAAATCAAGCAGCACCTTCCTTTCTTAAAAATTTTTTTTGGTCAGCCCTTTAGAGTTGGATTTTAGGGCTTCTTTTATAGCCAAAACTAAGAGGAAGAAGAACGAAAAATCAACCCAAATCAAATCATGCCCTAGGCATAGAAAAATCTTACCTCTGAACCTTGTTTTCTAGGTTATGATGAGAAGAGATGGGGAGAAAGATTCAAGGCAGCCACAAGATCACAAAAAAAACAAAAAAAACAAAAACAAAACCCACTTTGCTGCCATGGATAAGAAGGAAGCATGGCNAAAAAAAAAAAAAACAAAACCCACTTTCCTGCCATGGATAAGAAGGAAGCGTGGAGAGGATCATCCCCTTGCTTCTCACGCAAGGAAGGAGAGACAGGAAGGCGGCTGCAGCAGGTGAGCATCGGGAGGGGAGAAGTATGGAGGAGATTCGGTCATGGGGGAGGAAGAAAAGTCGCAGGTTTCGGCCAGGGAGGAGTCCCACGTGAGAAAGAGGGGGAGGCGTGCGTGAGCTTTTTTTAATTTGGGGGAGTTAGATTAAGATTTGGGTGCAAAAATGTAATTTTTTTATTCAAACTCGTGCCGATTTCGAGCCATTTTTGTTGCGCATCAAACTATAGCAAATTTTATATCGATTCCTACTATTTTCAACGTTCCGGACGCAACGGCGCAGTACGTTTCGAAATCTGAGGTCGTTCGGACGACTTCGTCATCAAAATAGACTAAAAACGTTGAATCCGATTTTACTCAAAATTTCGANTCCCACGTGAGAAAGAGGGGGAGGCGTGCGTGAGCTTTTTTTAATTTGGGGGAGTTAGATTAAGATTTGGGTTGCAAAAATGTAATTTTTTTATTCAAACTAGTGCCGATTTCGAGCCATTTTTGTTGCGCATCATACTATAGCAAATTTTATATCGATTCCTACTATTTTTGACGTTCCGGACGCAACGGCGCAGCACGTTTCGAAATCTGAGGTCGTTCGGGCGACTTCGTCCTCAAAATAGACTAAAAACGTTGAATCCGATTTTACTCAAAATTCTGACTCGTCATCGATCGAAATAATAAAAAAAGTTCAATTTCATGAAATTGTGGAGTGTCAGAAGATTCTGTGAATTATTGGGAATTTTCAAAAAAAAATTTTGGAAATTTGGGAAATTTTGCCCTGAGAGGGGCATTTTGGTCATTTTCNTCGTCATCGATCGAAATAATAAAAAAAGTTCAATTTCATGAAATTGTGGAGTGTCAGAAGATTCTGTGAATTTTTGGGAAATTGGGAAATTTTGCCCTGAGAGGGGCATTTTGGTCATTTTAGGGAAATTTTTGGGAATTTGGTCAAAAAGCCAAATCAAATGCTCGAAGCAATATAAAATGAAATTTGGAGTTGAACGGAAGTGTCCGGGAGCAATTTTGACCAGTGTGGAGGATTTTGCGGGACCTGAAACAATTTTCAAGTGTTGATTATTTAGGTTGCGAGGGGTCCAAAGATAGCTCAGAAGTATGACATGTTTACCGTCAATTTTCTCAGTTTGACGAGAGGAACGCTCTGGAACGATTTTCGGGTTGTTTGGGTGACTCTGTGAAGTTTTGAGTTTCAAATGGTATAAATGATAACATCAAACGGTTTGAAGCGGATTTTGTGATTCAATGGTAGTTTTTTTTTTNCGGGTTGTTTGGGTGACTCTGTGAAGTTTTGAGTTTCAAATGGTATAAATGATAACATCAAACGGTTTGAAGTGGATTTTGTGATTAAATGGTAGTTTTTTTTGGAGAGTTTTAAAGAATTGAAATATTCAAGTGGGGTATTTTAGGAGAAATTGAGTTCAAAAAATTTTGGTCAGCCCCATGGGTGTAATGACTGCAACATTGTGATATGAAAATGCAATGTTTATGATAATCATGATGATTATAAATGATGATGCAATGTATTGAAGTCCAAAAAAGGTGTAGAGCGGTGTAAGGCTTTCCTATTGTCCAAAGATCCTATAGAAATTCTCATTAGGGTTCCCTTATGTAATCTCTAATATTTGTATTAAAGATTATTGATCACATATAGAACCAACATATAGAACAGAGATTTGGTTGAAATCTCTAAGAAGAATGTGGGTACCATTTCTAAAATGCTAAGATAGTCATTAGGAAAGTCCTAAGGCTAGATCCTAGTCACTAAAGGAAAGACCCAAAACCCTCACCCAAAAGTGATGTCAAGAAAACCTCCTTTAAGCTTCACGTTGCACTGAGGTTGAGCTTAGGTATGAGCTAGCCCAAATGGTGAGTCTGGTTTGATTTACGACTATGGTAGAGGCATCGAGAGAGAGGGGTTTCGATTTAGGAAGTGATTTTACGCTATAGGGNTGTTTATGATAATCATGATGATTATAAATGATGATGCAATGTATTGAAGTCCAAAAAAGGTGTAGAGCGGTGCAAGACTTTCCTATGGTCCAAAGATCCTATAGAAATTCTCATTAGGGTTCCCTTATGTAATATCTAATATTTGTATTAAAGATTATTGATCACATATAGAACCAACATAGAGAACAGGGATTTGGTTGAAATCTCTAAGAAGAAGGTGGGTACCCTTTCTAAAATGCTAAGATAGTCATTAGGAAAGTCCTAAGGCTAGATCCTAGTCACTAAAGGAAAGACCCAAAACCCTCACCCAAAGGTGATGTCAAGAAAACCTCCTTTAAGCTTCACATTGCACTGAGGTTGAGCTTAGGTATGACCTAGCCCAAATGGTGAGTCTGGTTTGATTTAGGACTATGGTAGAGGCATCGAGAGAGAGGGGTTTCGATTTGGGAAGTGATTTTACGCTATGGGAAAGCTTTTTTGAAGAGCCAATTTAAGGTTTTGTGGAGTTTGGTGGAATGGTCGAAAAGGTCCTAGTTTTGAGCTTTAGGATTAGGGTTTCTCGATGGGGAAGAAGGGCTAAATATGATTGGGATGAGCTTCGTATGAGTGTAACGAAAGTTTGGAACGATTTTGGTAGAGTTTCCCAAGGTTTGTGCACTTGTTCCATTTGGCCGTGAGGGGGTGCCCTATTTATATGCTCGATCATGGAGCTCAATTGTCCAAGGTGAAGTGTCCAAAGTGATTTTTAGGTGGAGAGAAGACAGAGGAAAGTGTCCAATTAGGATGAGCCAAATTGGATGGGTGGAATTTTGAGTTTTGAACATGGTGGTGCACCTCGGCCTTCGGTTTTCCGGCGGCTAGAGTGGCCGGCCGGACCATGGGAGGTGACCATCTCACTGTGGGAGGTCAGGGGTGGAGAGTTGTGAAACCATCTGGGTCCAAGCATGGGTGGATGTGTTTGATCAAAGAGGTAAGGGGTTTGGGTCACTTTGGCCTAACTTGGGTATCCAAGAGATTAGGGCTTAAACATGTGTTAGAAGGAATCATGGGAAACGTTCGACTCTTTTAATGTGTTAGAGGGAATCAAGATTAGAGNGTCCAAGCATGGGTGGATGTGTTTGATCAAAGAGGTAAGGGGTTTGGGTCACTTTGGCCTAACTTGGGTATCAAAGAGATTAGGGCTTAAACATGTGTTAGAAGGAATCATGGGAAACGTTCGACACTTTTAATGTGTTAGAGGGAATCAAGATTAGAACTTAAACATGTGTTAGAGAGAAATATGGCTTACCTATGGCTTGAAAAAGGCTTCATGACTTGGTCAATTTCATGAAGGACTTGGGAATTTTTAGTGTATTTTGTGAAGGATTGCCATGAGTCCAAATATAGGTGAAATCAAACTTGCATGTCATGGTGTATGGTTTTAGTTTTTAGTAAATGGATGAGGGGGGAGATTTCATGTCATGTGGACTTTTGATTTCAAAGGATTAGAAGTAGGGTTGGCCATGGGTGATTATTTTGGGCTTGAATTTGGTGAGAATATAAATCCACCATGGATTTGATGAATTTTGGAAATTTTCATGATGATGTTTAGGACATGAATTTTATGAAATTGGATTTGGCATAAGGGCCCAATTTTGATGGAATTTGATTTAGGGTGGACTCGGTGACTTTGAATTTGAATATCCTTGGACTTGGGCTTGAATTTTGATAGAATTGGGTTTGGATTTGAAATTTGATGGGTTTAAAATCGATATGGTGAAAATTGGGGAAATGGGTGTGGGGGGTTGTAATTTGGGAAGTTTGGTGAAAATTGGGTAATTTTGGTATTTTGGGGATTTTTTGTCAAATTTGTGAAATTTTGGGGCAATTGGGTAATTTTGAGGAGTTTTGAATAATTTTGGTAAAAAAATTGGGTATTTGATAATTTTGGGCATTTTTTGGAATTTTAGGGTATTTTGGTCAATTTGGTGATTTTGGGGAATTTGATATATTTGGTGGATTTGGGGTGGATTTTGGGCAATTTCCAAAATTTTTGGAAATTTTGATATTTTGGGTATTTTGAAATTTTGAAAACTTTTAGTTTTAGGACGCATTGGTGAGGCATGTGATGGGGTGATGCATAGTGAAGTTGTAGAAAGGGTATGAGTGTGTGCATGGTCAAGTCATCTAAGGTTTCCCTAAGGCCTTGTGATCCTATGAGAACTCATTTTTTAGTCTCCACATGTTGGTCCTAGCCATCTCAACTAAAAGCTGAGGACTTGAGACCACCCATATGAGACTTANTTGGGTATTTTGAAATTTTGAAAACTTTTAGTTTTAGGACGCATTGGTGAGGCATGTGATGGGGTGATGCATGGTGAAGTTGTAGAAAGGGTATGAGTGTGTGCATGGTCAAGTCNTTGGGTATTTTGAAATTTTGAAAACTTTTAGTTTTAGGACGCATTGGTGAGGCATGTGATGGGGTGATGCATAGTGAAGTTGTAGAAAGGGTATGAGTGTGTGCATGGTCAAGTAATCTAAGGTTTCCCTAAGGCCTTGTGATCCTATGAGAACTCATTTTTTAGTCTCCACATGTTGGTCCTAGTCATCTCAACTAAAAGCTGAGGACTTGAGACCACCCATATGAGGCTTCAAAAAGAGTTAAGAAATGCCTTCAATTTCTAGATGGGGTGGATATCCTCACTAGTCTTTTAAAATAGTTGATAGAAAATTCTTATGACTAGATCCTAAGTTCTAGAAGAAAGAATTTAGACCTCACCAAAAATAATGTCAACAACCGTCAAAATGATTCAGAGGAGATGTGAGTGGGTTTGACAATAGAAAGGAAGGCAATGAAGACAAGGGGAGGCGCAGGGAGTTGGGCTAGGCTTTCGATAGAGAGAACGATGGGAGCCAGCAAGGGATTAAAAAAAAAAAAGGAGTTTAGGATGAAAGGTGAGGCAGCCAGGAGATTTGCCGGTGGCAGGGTTTCGATAGAGAGACGAGGGAGCTCGACGTGAGTTTTGGGATCTAAGAGAGATGGTCGAGAGATATGGTCGGGAACCAAGGGAGCCTGGTCGAGCAGGCAAGGAGGCTAGGGCTTAAAAATGTTATTATTATTATTATTATTATTATTATTATGATTATTATTATTATTATTGTTTGCTGAGAAGGGATATGGCATGAGGGATATAAGATTTATTATTATTATTATTATTTTAATTTATTTTTTTTTAATTGAATTGTCTCGATTTACATGTCGATAACTTGTACATAAAGACCCACTATATGGTTGTCCTCCATAGGCAAATTTGGCTTCCGAGACATGCTCGTGCCTTTTGTTTTATTATCGGGGGTTGTTTAAGAAACTTGAGTGACGATTGAGATGAGTTAAGCCTGAAGAAATANTGAATTGTCTCGATTTACATGTCGATAACTTGTACATAAAGACCCACTATATGGTTGTCCTCCATAGGCAAAGTTGGCTTCCGGGACATGCTCGTGCCTTTTGTTTTATTATCGGGGGTTGTTCAAGAAACTTGAGTGACGATTGAGATGAGTTAAGCCTGAAGAAATCNATTTAGACCTCACCAAAAATAATGTCAACAACCGTCAAAATGATTCAGAGGAGATGTGAGTGGGTTTGACAACAGAAAGGAAGGCAATGAAGACAGGGGGAGGCGCGGGGAGTTGGGCTAGGCTTCAATAGAGAGAACGATGGGAGCCAGCAAGGGATTCAGAAAAAAAAGGAGTTTAGGATGAAAGGTGAGGCAGCCAGGAGGTTTGCCGGTGGCAGGGTTTTGATAGAGAGACGAGGGAGCTTNTGAAAAATTTTATTGATTGCCAAAGATCAATAATTGTATTCATTAATTTCCATCTAATATTATCTTATTAATTGCATTTAACAGCAGCTCTGAGAAAATCATGCTTTGAATCACAAAAGCAAAATGATTTGAATCACAATAGCTAATTAATGTTTTTTAATAGCTACCTGTCACGTAAATTAGAGCTCTATAAATAAACATCTAAGCTTTTATTATTACATGAAAGAGAAGAAACCAGAATAAAAAATTTGCTTTCTTTCAACCACAATGAGAAGGCTTGTCGATGTCTGCTCTAAAGCCTAAGAGGTGAGTTTTCATAAACTTAAAAAATAATTCAATACCAATGTCAACGTAGAGCTACCCTTAGCCGAATAGGATAAATCGCCCCCAACCCTAAAACATGAGCTAATGAATTCACCAGGCAACTCGCTAAGGCGATCAATCGGTATTTGAGCATCAAAAGTTAAAAACCCTATATCCAAAACAACGGTAAGAACATATTAAAGAAGAGAGAAAGAAGAACAAAACTTGAATAAAGTAAGATAGAAGAACACAAAACCATGTAAGCCTCAGATCTCCAATCTGAATCGAAAGATATGAGTTTGGAGGAGAAAAACCCGAGCAGCCCTAGAAAGATTTTGCTCTTTTAAGCTGCTCCACCGCCACGATGCACACAAAACAAGTGCATAGCCACACAATTAGAGATCACGATCAGACGAGAGATCTCTTGAAGTAGGAATGGAAGGAAAAGAAGCAAGGAAAGACGAGCTCTCCGCTCTCGGCTTTTCGCTATAGAAAGGAGAGAACCCGAATAGTGTGGTGTAGGCATATATATTTATTATTTTATTAGAATTTAGGATTTTAGATGAAATTTATTTTGTTGGGATTAAAATTATATTCTTTAAATTAAAAAATACAATTTAAAAGAATTTAATATATTTTAGATTTAAATTTTTGTATTACATAAACCATAAAATTTTAATATAAAAATATTATAATATATTGTTTTAATTATTAAATTATTTCAAGTCTTAACGAGTCGACACGATGGAACAAACATTGGTTTGTGTTTAACTTGATTACGAATCGAGCCCAAAAATTTTATTCTCTTTTGTCTTGCTTACTTAACTAGTGAATCAAACACAAGCCACTTTTCGAGCCAAACACTAGCTACTCGTAAATGACGAGTCATTTAGACTGCCCTAAACATATACAATAGGCTTGACGCATTCCTCCACTTCAACCATCAACCTTGAATTCCACTAATATCATCCTCATCTACATCACCATCACTTAGAACAATAGACCACGGATATCTAGAAAGTTCACGCCTTTTAATGGATATCATAAATCTGTACCCAGGGCATCTTTAGGCTTTGTTCTCAACTTAGAACAATAGACCNGTTTTAATTATTAAATTATTTCAAGTCTTAACGAGTCGACACGATGGAACAAACATTGGTTTGTGTTTAACTCGATTATCGAGCAAAAAAAATTTATTCTCTTTTGACTTGCTTACTTAACTAGTGAATCAAACACAAGCCACTTTTCGAGCCAAACACTAGCTATTTGTAAATGACGAGTCATTTGGAGTACCCTAAACATATACAATAGGCCTGGCACATTTCTTCACTTCAACCATCCAACTTGAATTCTACTAATATTATCCTCATCTATATCACCATCACTTAGTACAATAGATCGGAGATATCTAGAAAGTTCACACCTTTTAATGGATATCATAAATTCGTACCCAGGGCATCTTTAGGCTTTGTTCTCAACTTAGAACAATAGACCGTAACTCGTCTCTCCCCTTCGACCCCCACTAGCATCCGCCGCTCTCATATCTCCCAACACATCAGGATTGTCGGTGGGGAGCTCGTGCCTGCACACCGGGCAAGAATTATGCAGTTTGAGCCATGGAACTATATAGTTTTTGTGGTAAAAGTGCTTGCAAGGCATTCACATTGCCTCATACCCTATCTCAAATGCGTCCACGCAGACGGCACAATAAGCTTTCTTGTCACCCGAGACCATTTCTGCGGAGACTTGTTTGCTCGGTAGAGCCTCTAGCGCCGAGCTCGCTGTTGGCGTGGGTCGTACTGGTTTGGATCATTCTCGATATTTTCGACAAATGTGTTGCCGCCTCCTTCATCTCCATTGAACGCAACTTGGATGCTTGAGCTGTCGGAAAAAATCCACTCGATGTATTCCTCAACAAAGCGTTGCGGATCGTAGTCTAGATTGTCCGGTGACTGCATGAGGGAGGGAATGGAGTCTAGACTCAGCAAAGTCTCCGAAATTTTTAATTTCGAAGTAGCCGGGGGTTGCTACCATTGAGAACAAAGCCCAAGATGCCCTGGGTACGTATTTATATACAAATGTTCAGTATTCTACTATTTCATGTATTTTGTTTTCAATCTTATTCTACCCATATTTTGCCCGAAATTGCAAAACAGTTAGGCTAAGATGTCACAGAGTCAGCAGATTTATTTTTGCTGACTGTAAAATGCGGGGTTTTTTTTTTCATTTTCTTTATTCGTGTGGGAAAAATTGTCTAATCACCAAACTAACATCTCATCTACTGTAAGATGCATAGAATGGAAATCCAAAATCTAAAGCACACAAGGTTGTTTTTTTTCTCCTTTTTTTTGTGTGGGAAAAATTGCCCAATGACAAAACTAAGGGAAAAATTTCCCAATCACGAAACTAACATCTTATCTGCAGTAAGATGTAGTATGGCAGTCCACAATTTATAAAAGCAGACAAAAATTGCTCTGACGATTTTATATATAGTTGACCATGTGCACTTATGTCTATTGTCAACTACTTCTTGATTAAAAATAAGTAAGATTCACATTCATACCGCTCATTTCTTAAGTAATTTACATATCTAACACCTAAACTGGTAATGCATGAAAGATGTATTTCATTTTCCAAAAATTAAAATAGTGATATTTTTATGAGAAATGAAAGATTTGGGTGGTATAAATATGAAAAACAAAGTTGAGGTGTTACATATTTAAATACATAGTAATTGGGTGAAATGTAGGTGTACATCAGAAATGTGTTAGCATGAATCTCGAAGAGATCCAACGGATCAACAAATAAAAAGTACGACTAAGGAGGGTCACCTGTGGGAGACCAAAGGGTCCACTACTGGAGGATTAAAGAGCCTACTTGACTTTATGCAGCCTCCCGAGAACCAGGGCTAAAGGCCGATTGGGTGCAGGCCACCTGAACCAAGGACTAAGATCAATCGAGCCAAGCATCAGCACTGATCTGCCTATGGCGACAAACCGACTCATGGCAAGTGTTCAATACCACCATCTACCTCACAGGCAGCCCTGAGATATCTCATCAAAGGCTAGGAATCGATAATATTGTAATTTCAGTTAAAAATAAGTTATAACTGACTGAACGAGTTCTGGGACTTGAAGACCATAATAGGCCGACCGACAATCCCGATTCAATATGGTGGACGAGCAGGTCCTGATGAACTAAAGCCCATTGATTTCAGCCAATCGAGCTTGTCAAGGGATATTGGGTCGAATGCCAATACATGTAAATACCTAAAAATATTATATAACGCCCTCATTCAAGTAGAACAAGCATTTAATTTTACGTTATGTATCCCCTTCTTTATAAATAGGTGTATCATTATATGAAAAAGGGCTAATCAACAAAGCTTATGACTTGCTAATTCTATAAATAAAAAGACGTAATATGTTTCTCTTCAATTTATTTAGTGTTATTAACTATGATACTTGCATGGGGCGGTTACATCCCCAGTCATAAGTGGGAGTAAAGTCTTCCATGACTCGTAGCTCGCTATCGAAATATATTACATCTTAGCCTACCTGCTTTGCTATTTCAGGCAAAATATGGGTAGAATAAGATTGAAAACAAAATACATGAAATAGTAGAATACTGAACATTTGTATATAAATACGTACTCAGGGCATCTTGGGCTTTATTCTCAACGGTGGCAACCGCCGGCTGCATCGAAATTCAAAATTCCGGAGACTTTGCTGAGTCTAGACTCCATTCCCTCCTTCATGCAGTCACCAGACAATCCAGACTACGATCCANACATGAAATAGTAGAATACTGAACATTTGTATATAAATACGTACCCAGGGCATCTTGGGCTTTGTTCTCAACAGTGGCAACCCCCGGCTGCATCGAAATTCAAAATTCCGGAAACTTTGCTGAGTCTAGACTCCATCCCCTCCCTCATGCCGTCACCGGACAATCCAGACTACGATCCGCAACGCTTCGTTGAGGAATACATCGAGTGGATTTTTTCCGGCAGCTCAAGCATCCAAGTTGCGTTCAATGGAGACGAAAGCGGCGGCAACACATATGCCGAAAATATCGAGAATGATCCAAACCAATACGGCCCTCCGCCAACAGCGAGGTCGGCGCTAGAGGCTCTACCGAGCAGAAAAGTCTCCGCAGAAATGGTCTCGGGTGACAAGAAGGCTTATTGCGCCGTCTGCGTGGACNCAAGCATCCAAGTTGCGTTCAATGGAGACGAAGGAGGCGGCAACACATTTGCCGAAAATATCGAGAATGATCAAAACCAGTACGGCCCTCCGCCAACAGCGAGGTCGGCGCTAGAGGCTCTACCGAGCAGACAAGTCTCCGCAGAAATGATCTCGGGTGACATAAAAGCTTATTGCGTCGTCTGCGTGGACGCATTTGAGATAGGGGACGAGGCAATGTGGATGCCTTGCAAGCACTTTTACCACAAGAACTGTATAGTTCCATGGCTCAAACTGCATAATTCTTGCCCGGTGTGCAGGCACGAGCTCCCCACCGACGATCCTGATGTTTTGCGAGATATGAGAGCGGCGGATGCTAGTGGGGGCCGAAGGGGAGGGACGAGTAACTTTTGATCATTATTTGTCTTCGTATATGTATGAAGAATGTTTATAGGCTTTTTCTTGAAAGTTGGCGGTAGATTTCTTGTTGGTGGTATTCTTAAAATGTAATGATTAATATGTAATAATTTCATTTTAATAGAATTTGATGGAAAGATGTATTGAAGCTAATCCTGTCTTGCAATGAATGACTTTCTTTTTGTGTTTTTGGGGGATCTCACTGTTGTTATTTTTGTGGATCTTTATGAAATGCTTGAAAAGAAAAAAGATTTGGGTGGTATAAATGTGAATAAGTGAATGCATAAGAATAAGAATTAAGTGGATAATATGTAGATCTTCTTGTATTTTAATTTCATGAAACAATCAAAGTTTATTATTTGAAATATATGCAATACTTGATTAAAATAAACATATGCTTAATAAAATTTAATTGATATTATATACTTAAAATATATAATTTTTTATATTTGTTCATAATCAAATTCTGACTAATAATTAATTTTTAATGTGAACATTGGTTCGGTGAGTTCAAGTTGTATCAAATTTTGGTTGGTTTGGTTTCCTCGGATTTTGGATTTTAGTTGCAATTTATTTGATTAATTTGTAAATCGATTCATTCGAACCCACTGAACGCTCAACTCTCTATTTATGTCATTCAAATCTTTCATATCACATTAAAAAAATATTTTTATTTTGATTTTTGAAAAGTAAAATAGATTATTTCATGCACAGGTTAAGTGCTATAGACNGGCAATGTGGATGCCTTGCAAGCACTTTTACCACAAGAACTGTATAGTTCCATGGCTCAAACTGCATAATTCGTGCCCGGTGTGTAGACACAAGCTCCCCACCGACGATCCTGATGTTTTGCGAGATATGAGAGCGGCAGATGCTAGTGGGGGTCGAAGGTGAGGGACGAGTTACTTTTGATCATTATTTGTCTTCGTATATGTTGAAAGTTGGCGGTAGATTTCTTATTGGTGGTATTCTTAACATGTAATGATTAATATGTAATAATTTCATTGTAATAGAATTTGATGGAAAGATGTATTGAAGCTAATTCTGTTTTGCAATGAATGACTTTCTTTTCGTGTTTTTGGGGGATCTCATTGTTGTTATTTTTGTGGATCTTTATGAAATGCTTGAAAAGAAAAAAGATTCGGGTGGTATAAATGTGAATATGTGAATACATGAGCATAAGAATTAAGTGGATAATATGTAGATCTTCTTGTATTTTAATTTCATGAAACAATCAAAGTTTATTAAGTGATATATATGCAATAATTGATTAAAATAAACATATGCTTAATAAAATTTAATTGATATTATATACTTAAAATATGTAATTTTTAATATTTGTTCATAATCAAATTCTGACTAATAATTAATTTTTAATGTGAACTTTGGTTTGGTGAGTTCAACTTGTATCAAATTTTGGCTGGTTTGGTTTCCTCGAACTTTGTATTTTAGTTGTAATTTATTTGATTAATTTGTAAATCGATTCATTCGAACCCACTGAATGCTCAACTCGATATTTATGTCATTCAAATCTTTCATATCACATTAAAAAAATATTTTTATTTTGACTTTTAAAAAGTAAAATAGTTTATTTCATGCATAGGTTAAGTGGTATAGACGTAAATAATTGAATTTTAGGTATTAGATATGTAAATAAATACATAGGAATTAAGTGGTATGTATGTAAATCATCCTAATTGAATCTGCAACTTTGGACACACCTATTTAAAAACTTCTCCCTTCTGAAGAATCCGCATTTATTTACACTTTTTTTTTTCATTTTTTTTTGTTATTTTGGCTGTTTTTTATGGGTTTCAATTCTGCCGTTTTACCAAGCCATCACCAATGCAAGTTCCATCTCGAGAATCTGTAGCAGCTCGAGGAATAGAGAAGATCTCCCGAGAGCACAACCCTCAGGAACAAAGACAGGCACCCAATGATCGGAGGGCATACTTGCCCGGAGAAAGAGCTGAAGATTCCTAATATCATGACAGTATTGGGTATGTGTCGATCGACATGCAACAGCTCAGACACATGGTGCACCTCCCCCCCAGCTAGGGAATACATTCTTTTCACAAATTTCAGTTGTTGAACATCCCAGAAGTTCAAGATACCTTTACTTAAATCCTATAAGGTTTCGATTGATCTGACCAACCGTATCACCTTCTTTGAGTCGACCGTATGCCTGTTGAGGATCATATGATGTTTGTGGCGCAGTTTGTCAGTGCTCAAAAGCCTCATAAGAGTTTGTAGGCCCTGCTACAGATCAGGCAGAGGCACAACAAAAGCCTCTGGTCATTTGTCACCCAATTCCAAAGAAGATACTGAAAGCTTAGGATCTAGAACCTGCCATAACACATGCCACCCTACCTCAAGGGTTGAAAGAGGGACCATTCTGCTACACTCTGGGTCTTCAGCGACCCAAGAAGTTGGTCTATTTGTCCGGACCTATTCTCAGGGGCACGAAGCAGTGTTACTCTTACCATAGGGGCCACGACTATGATACAAAGGTGTGCAGGCACCTCCGGAGCCTACTCAAGAAGCTAATCAAGGCTAGAAAGCTCAAAGAATTTGTAGCACTAGGAACATTAACTCAGAGGCAAGGGAAGGCTTCAGTAGAGGAGATGTCAGATGAACCATTCCAGGCGAACGTCATCAACATCGCTTGGATAGTACCAAAAATCTTTGAAGGCGGAGAATCATCTCGGCGAGCTAGTCAGAAAAGGCTCCAGTTAGGATAACTCTGAACGATTGTTTTCACTCCTAGGCACAATTCCCATCCTACAATCACTTTCAATGACACATATTCTAGAAAGAGTGAACATGTATACTCACCATCCATAGTGGAATATTTGAACTAGGTTAGGCATCATAGTTTTTTCCATTTCCAGGATTTTTCACGTAAAAATTGATGTGCCTTCTCCTACTTAATTTTAATTACCTAAGTGTGTTTTAGGTTTCTTTACAACATTAAGACAATAATTCATTACTCTACCATCATGGACGTTCAGACGCACATCAATTCTAACTAACTTCTTAACATCTATTATGAACTAAATATTTAGAGATTATGTTAAAACTAAATTTAAAAGGGGTGCAAACCTCTATCTCAAACACGATTCTTTTCCCTCTAATAAAGTGTGCACAAACCCTAATAGTGTACAAGGATTGTTATAAACATCATATGGTTTCAATAACTTAGCAAGGTCTTTCATAAAAGCAAGTAGTATACCTCGATTATTTTTCTATGAACCTAGTGCTTATTAAGCTTTCAAATAGCCTAGTAGCTTATAAACCTTCTATTTATTTTAGTGGTACGTTGGATTTCCTTATAAATACTAATATCTAAGTTCTTATCAAGTTCTATATCATAATAATATAAGGGATATATATTAACTAATAATTATATTGTGATTTTTTGAATCAAACTTAGTCAGTTTTTTTTAGAGTTTTAATCAACCCTACATGCTTTTTTTTCCTGAAAATTAAAAAAAAAAGTCATTTAAGAACTTAAATAAAGATTGAAGAAGCATCAAATGGTGCTAAGGTAGTAAAAGAAGGAAAAGAAAAAAAAAGAGGAAGATGCAAACACGACGGCAAAAAAAAAGGCAAAAATGATGAGATTAACCATAAACCTTTATTCTCTAAATGACCATATTTGTTATAAATCTTGGGTTAAATTTTTATTGTTGGATTCTGATTCGTCTGTGGACTCACACATCAAGTAAATAATTAGAAATGGAAATATCAATGAAGAAACAGAGAATTGATTTATCGATTAGTGCGTGGTATAGCTAACTCTCTTTATGAATCTGGCCTTAGGGTTTTCGGTCATACAATAATGAACTCATAAGTTTTAACTTATTATTTCCTTGTACCCCTAGGCCCTAGCATGAATTATTCTATAAGTTGATATTATTACATGTATGATAGGATCACGACAACATGAGTCTCAGAGAAAATGTAGATATACAAAAAATAAGAAGAACTACAGTCAAACTATACAAAGATCCAATCAAACACTAATTTACTTTATTAGAGTAAAATTTGATGTTATGTCAAGAGAAAGCATTTCTAAGCTCTCATAAGTCAGTCTCTTCAGTAGGCATGCCAACTAACAAAGCAGGCCGAAAGAAGGACAACTCCACACCATGCTACATGAATGACAGCTCTACACAAGGCCGAATGAAGGACAACTCACCGCCAAACGAATGACGAAAGTGAGCCGAAGAATGAAGTAAAACCATGGATAAGCTTAGTCGGGAGATTTTCATATCGTTCTTATGCAATTCAGTCTGTCATCATTGAATGAATGAACATGAACTGACGACCAAAAGTCATCACGACCGACTAGTAAATTCATTTTTAATATATTTATATATTGTAAAAATGACCTTAATGCCCTAAGCTTCTTTGCATAGAAGGGATCCTAGATTTAATTATGTACTCTGGGTATTTCCTATACCTATAAATAGGACAACATTTCATAAGAAAAGGCACTACTTGCTCTCATTTTTACTATTCATTTCCACTTCCCTTCTTACTCCTCTCTCTTTTTATGTTCTATATCCTGGGCGTGATTCTCCTAACAATTTTGGATTCAAAATTACTTAACCACAATTCTAAGGGTTGATCCAAATATGATTAGAAAAATTGTGGCCATGTCAACCTACATTAAGTGTTTGTTTGGGGTAGTTGCAGTCGTTTGAAGTAACTATAAGAAACTTGTTTTTCAAAAAATTGGGGTGGTTATTACAATTTTTTTTTTTTTTGAATTAGACCGTAATTTTCTAGCAGCCCCCACACTTAGCCAGAACCAATTGCAAAACACAGTTTTCTGCGACAGCTTTTTGAAAAAAATAACCAAACACAATTTTGCCAGACACATAAAACAATATGATTCGACACAACCCTACTACCACACTGTTGGCGCAAAGCCATCCTAACACTCTAGCTTGTAATTAAAAGGTTTAAATAGATCCATATTTTGTACATCAACCGATTAGAAGAGTTTCAAATCATCATAATATACATCAACACACAAAGTATCATTCAAATGTCCTCAATAATATGTAAGAATCTTATAAAAATTACATTCATATTAAAATAATTGATAAAGGAAACACAATATTGATTATGAGAATATCGATATAATAACAATCCTATCTCGTTTGATATTCATTTTTGTCAACTGATTATTCACTTTTAAGACAGAAGAATTAAATTTTAGATATTTCATAGCTCTCAAGTCAATCATTATGTGAAAGATTAATATTACACAAATTATTAAATCCTATCTCGTATGAAGGCACTCAAATGTTCACTGAGTGTCATGCAATCAAGAGAACCTTCTGAAACATCCGATCAAAGAGGTATGGATTTCTTTCTTATTTCAACCAAAATTCTATAAATAGCACCCTACCCTCGTCTTGTAAAGGGATCAAGATCTTGAGTCAAAAGAAGAAAAAAGCTTGGAAGATAGGGTTAAAACCCAGAATCGTTTCCGCATCGTAGATCCAGTGAACACCTACTCTAGCAACTGCCGCCAACTACGGCCAACGCCCTCCGAACAATTTCTGAAGCTGATGCCTCCAACATCCGCCCCCTCCAGCCAGCTGTGACTGCCACCTACTACCAAATATGAATGATGCCTGCCGACCACTGACAACCAACATCGGCCAACACTTACTCATTATAGTGAAGTCCCTTGTGGAGTCATAACGTGTATTACAGAATCTCAACATAGGTTGCAGAATAGTGAATCACCAAACGTAGCAATGTGTAGTTAAGTATACCATGTACCAACTCACCCAGAATGGTGCAACGACACACTCTCAAGAATGTGTAATAACGCATCCTAAATACGATACAACGACGCAGTCTAATGACTGTGTAACAATGCATCCCACATGTCGTGCAACGACGCCTCCCGAAGACAATATAACAATGCTCTCCAAATATGGTACAACAACACACCCTACATACAATGTAATGACGTCTCCTAAAAATGGTGTAACAATGCACCCCGAATGTTGTGCAACGAAACACAAGATGATGATGTAAATTGCACCCCACATACAGTGCATTAACGCCTCCTAAAAATGGAGTAATAATGTGCCCCAAAGACGGTGAATTTCTCCGGGCTCTTAAAGCTCCATCATTGCAGCCTACAACTATGACTTATGTGACTAACTACAATCTACAAAGCCCAACGCTTATGAAGCTCCCTGACTCCAACCTTTGCGGCCTACATATGTCATCATAGCTCACCGTTATGACCCGCACAAACAACATGCCAACGTGGTCCACAACTCATGCAGCTCTCGATCCGGCCTCCTACTCCAGTCTTCGTGACCTACATATGACATCATAACTCACCACCATGGCCTACACGACCAACTACGACCTTCGTTGTCCATAGTTAGCGTAGCTTCTTACTCTGACCCTTGTTGCTTATGGACATCTTAGCGGTACACCACTATAGCCTATATAACCAACTACGTCTTAAGTGATCTACAACTCATGTAGCTCTTGACTTCAGCCTCCACAACCTACGAACAACATCAAAGCTCATCACCGCGACCTATGCAGCTAAATATGACCTATGTGGTCCATAACTCATATAACTTCTAACTTCAACCCCTGTGACCTACAAAAGTCATCACAACTCACCACTATGACTTACGCGACTAAATGCAACCTACTTGGTCATAGCTCATGCAGTTCTCAACTCGAGCCTCTATGCACTACGAACGTCATCATAATTCACCACTACGACCTATACAACAAAATATAGCCTATGCTGTCCACAGCACCTACAACTCCTGATTTTGGCCTATGTGGCTAACGGAAGTCATCATAGCTCACAGTCATGGGCTACATGACCAACTACGACTTACATGGTTCACGACACATGCAACTCTCAACTTCAGCCTTCACGTCTTCACAGCTCACCACCATGGCCTACTTATGTAGTCCACAACTTGTACAACCACTAAATCCAACTTCTGTGCCCTACAAACATTATCATAGCTCACAATTACGACATATATGATCAACTAGGACCAACATGGCTCATAACTATTGTAGTTTTTTACCACAGCCCGTGTCACCAATCAATGCTCATAAATAAATCATATGCGGTCCACACGATCAACTACCTATCATGCCTTTCAATTATGACCTATAAGATAAGATGGCGCGATAACCACCTCATACAAAATTCACTGCGGACTACTGCCTCCATAATAATTTACTATAAGCCTTGCAACCTGCTATCATCGATAATTACATTATTCACAACCATACTACACATATTATTAATGAACTATTATTGTATATTTATAATGACTAACTTTGTAACTCCATCTTCGCTAATTTAAAAGAAAAATGAACTTGTGTACTCACTATTCATAGTGGATTATTTCAATTTGGTGAGACATCGTGATTTTTTCTTTTTTTTAAGATTTTCCACCTAAAAAAGTTGAGATGTCATGTCTTACTTCTCTTTAATTACTAGATGTGTTGGGGTTTCTTGCAACACTAAGATGATAATTCATTCATCTACTGCCACGGACCTTCCGACACATATCAAACACAAAACCATTCATAATTTATTTTTGATATTACTAAAAATTTAACCATTATGAGTTTTTTTTTTTTTGACTTGTCATGCTAGTTATTTTCGATATTTGAACTTATAATATATATGTTTAGCAAAAACAAAATTGTGTTCATAAAAAAGTTGCTTATTATTATTTTATAAATTATAATTTAATTATGATTAATACTTCAATTTAAATTTTATTAATAAATATATAGTGTTTTATTTTTTAGGCTCATTTATTATTTTTTAAATAAATATAACTTATATCATTTGTTCAAAATTAATTATGTCAAACTGTATTATTTCAATCAAATTTGTTCATATAGCTTTTTCTCTCACAAAAATAGTACAATAAAATAAAATGCAATTTTATCCTACAACCATTCATTTTATTTAATAATATGTACATCACAACATAAAACTATAAAAACCAATAAATAACAATCATGGACTGGCCCAAACCTTCAACCTTGAACCTAATATTCAACTGATTTGGTCTAAGCTGAAATCATTTTCACACATAATCAGGATTGAACTAGTTAGAATCAATGTAGTTTCATTTTTAAAAAACAATGGACTCTAATATTATCCTATTTTAACTTTTTAATTTGATAGGATGACAATAAAGGTATTTAAACTGAAAATGAAAAAAAAAAAGTCAGGTCCAAAAATTTTTAATTTAGAATATTATTAAAAAAGGTGAACTAAGAAGCACTGTAAGTAGAGGCTTATCTCTCTAAACCAAATGGACTGCATCTAATCCATGCTGGATAAGACCCACAAAGTCCCCAAAAAAATATTATTCAAAATATTTAAAAATGACTTGCCTTAAATTAAAATATAGTTAATTAGATAGATAAAAATAATATTATTACAAGAAAGAGCATATATCCAATTGATCTAGAAGAATACCTAAAAATAAAAACTTTTTGAGAGCTCTTATGGTCAACTCATTATAATAGTTAATAAAATTATTATCTATAATGAAATTGTATAGTATTTATTAGTATAATATATCATCCTTATTAAGGATATTCCTTATTTTATTTTTCTTATTTTCCTACTATGCTGTTTTTACAAAACTTTTTTCAACTAATGTTAGAATCAAACAAAGAAGCATTTTCTGTATTTAATGATTGTATGCAGAGGCATAAACGAGCCAAGTTCGGGTTGTTCAAAAATATCATTCATGTTCGGCTCCTCTTCGTATCAGCTAATGAACATTATCCATGTCCGGCTCGTTAATTTATTGTTGTTGGTGCTTGGCTTGGATTAGACTTCATATGAATAAAAAATTATTTTAAATATTAAAATTTTAAATTAATTAAATGTTGATATCAATTTTTGATATCACCTGTATTGGATGTCCGCTTGAACGACTTAAATTATTTTTCATGCATGAATAGATTCCCATTGCTGAAGATGTCCGCCTTTTGGTTTATCAACAAATACAATGATCACAACCCCAAAATTCTCTTAGAAGTAATATCAATTAGGACTCATTTGATGCAGTTAGGCATCAAAATTTATTTCAAACATCACAAAACTCCTCAAAACACTTTCAAAATTAACAATTTTGTTNGTACAACTTCCATGCCAAGAAGAAACAACATGTACATGCCAAATCTTTCATTAGCAAAATGATCTACACGGCAGCACCTGCATTACAACAAGAAAACAGGATAAAAAACAAGAGCTCAGAAAACCCCGTCCACAATACTTGAGTACTACTTCCACGAAGAGGAAAAACAATATAGCTTTGAAATCACCATAGATTTCAAACAATTCCAAATCGGTCGAGTGGTTGTTAAGTGGCGTCAATATTTGGAAAAATTAGAGCGTACGCAGAGCTGTGTGTGTTCTCCGATCATAGCCACACAACATCCATTCTTGTATGCCAGTGCGTCCCACTTTTACTAAATAAAAAAAAATAATAATTAAAGGGATGGTTGATGTGCGGCTGTGATCGTAGAGCGCACTCAGCTTGCGTACCTCTCCGTACGTAATAATTTCTCCAATATTTGACATGCTCAAGTGGTTGTGAAGTGGTGCCACTCAAATTTATGAAATTTGGTATAACATTTGCATTGCCAAAAAGAGGTTGCAACTCCTAGTTTGATTATTGACTCAACAAAATACTCTCAAACTGAGAATTTCCTCTTTTTTGACTTCGTAGCAAGAACTTCAATATTATTTGTTTTAACAACTATTACATCTGGGCCTCTTGAAACAACATTCAAATTTTCATTGTCATTGTCAACTGCAATAATAATTTCATTAGTATATGAAGCAGATTGAGAATGATTCAAATTTGACATTGCAACACACAAAATATAAATTAAATTAAATTAATCTTTCCTTGCAGTTCAAGATCCACCCAATGTTTTTGGTTCTTTTTAACCAGAGCCGCAATCTTATCTAATTATGGTATGATTATTCCCTTTTCCAAATAGCCCTCTTTTTTGAACCATCGAAACAGTTAAGAGAAATGGAGGGATCAAAAAATCAAAAAATAAGATGAAAAACTAGACAAACAATTTTAATTAAAATGAAACATGTAGAGCTTATATAACGTACTCTTCGTACGATGTGTCAAAAGTGTAAGTCCAAACAAGACCAGATCAAAACACCATGAAAAACATATCCACAAAAAAATCCCTACATAAGCAACCCATATAACGAGAGAACAAAAAATATATTTTATTATGGGGTCAAGAGCAACTCCTAGAAGATTGTGTCCCTTTAGTTAATTACATATTGAAGAGTCATGCTTACATTGTTGTGATAACAAGACAAAAGAGGGTGTCAGAGGAGATATTTATGTAGAGTCATAAATGCAGAGAATGAGTCTCCCACATCACAAACAGACAATAGTTAATCAACAAACGAGACCTATGAAATAATCGGGTCATCTCTATAGGTTTACACTATGCTTCAAAGTCTAACCGGGCCATAAAAGCATAGGGTGAATCATCATATTCTAAATGAGCGGTGATCTATCAACAATCGACGCCTAAGAGACGAAATCAAAGAGGTGTCAAAGGGAATCTAATCAGAAAGAGATAGCTGGGTCAGGATTCCATGAATCAGTCAACCCAAGCTATTAGGACCTTCAAACTATCTGGCCGTGAGGTAGTCAACCCAACCAGACCAAAGATTCATTTTTCAGCAACCCATGGGTTGCCTTATCCAAGAGAACTTCGGTAGCCCTAAGGTCAAACGGAAGAAAATTTTAATCCCTATGACCCTCTACATATGCCAAGAAAATAACAGAAAGCCACTAAAAAGAAGGGAAAAGAGAGGTCCAACTACAAAGCTAAAAACACTATGCAATGCACATATGTGAACACATGCAATATGAAATTCGATTAAACCCAATGATGAATCTTGCTCATCCTAGAGAACTCACAGGAAATCTAGGGTGAGCAATGGAGAGGTGTATCAATACCTTAGTGTGCAAGGCAACAATATGCCCTCCTCGTTTGCTTGAAACTAAATGGGGAATCCCTCATAAGGGAGATTCTTCATGACCAAGAAGACAATGACCAAAGGAATTCCTTCGTCTTCTCGATCGATGGATTTCAAACATCCATCTGGATGAAATCCCCGAGGCAAACGACTGGATTAATTCAACCCCACTTTTTCAGATTTTAGGATAGGAAGAAAAAAGGTAGGTTTTACTCTTTAGATTCGCAATGGACAACGCATATCATCTAATCCTATAGTATTTCCTCTAAGCACACAAAAACCCTAAAATAATTCCTCTAACATCCATACCTAAGGGGCTCTAAGAATGAAAATTGCAAGAGTTCGAGAAATTTCACTAATGGAGGCTCTCCTTACAAGAAGCTCTCCTTACAAGAGAGGATGAAGAAACCGAAGTTTCTTTCTTCAAAGTGATGAAGAAGCTCTCCTCACTGTAGAGGATGATGAAGATTACTGGAGTTTCTCCTTCCCCAAAGGAGGAAACTCTCCTAAGCTCAACTCACGGAGAGTTGTAATGGAAGAAGAAGATGACGACATAAGTGAAAGAAAACAAGAAGAAAGAGGGGAAGAAGATGGAAGAACCTTTTCTCTGACCTTCTCTTTGAGGAAGATGAAGGATTCCTCCAATATTCCTTTGAAATTTCCTTGCTCAAGCTCGCACTCTTTATTCAACTCCAAAAATCACAGTCGATCTCCTCCAAAGCCCCTCTCAACAGTTTCATATTCCTTAAAGAACACATCCAACGATCTCAAGCCTCTTTCCTAATTTACATTGGGCTCAAATTACTCCCCATGTCTATTTTGGGTGAACAACTTGACAATAAGGCATGAACCATTGATCATGGCTACTTCGCCGATGGAAATTTGGGGAGTGAAAGGCAGTTATCATGAAACCAATTGAATTAGTGTGGTCAAGCCGAACTCGGGTGTGGTCACACCGTTGTTCAAGGCACAGTGGATGAAGAGTCGGCGTGGCGATGCCCAAGACCCTGCATAATTACGTCGGTTGCTCTATCTAGTCAGCATGGTCACTCCATCCTCAGAAGTGGCCACACTGGTTGAAAGACATGGGTGCCTTCCAGAAGGTTTTAGTGTGGTTATGCTAGTTTTGGGCATGGCTATGCTAGTTTTGGGCATGGTCATGCCACTGTTTGGGTGTGGCCACACTCAATTTAAGCATGGTGATGCTGATCCCCACATAAATCTGTCTTCCGTAAAAGTTCATCAAAGAGATTTTGAGCCTCATGGGAACTCCAGAGGACTGGATACAAGCATAACATGATCTTTGAACGCCCATAAATTTCATAAATGCATCCCTGAAGCCTGAGAAGATGCTCCATATGTGTGTCACCAAGAAAAAATGGTTCCAGCAAGAAATCCATTTGTCCGGGCCTTAGTCTTAAGGTACGAACACTTGCTGGGAAATCTCATTGACGATCTATGTCACATGAACTCCTATATCAGTAACACACGGCCCTCATGATGCCATAATGACCTTCAATGTGGAGGACATCAAAAGTGATGTCAACCTAGCGATTATTGCCTCGGCGCACAACTATGGTGGTACATGCCCCAACTATTATGCCTAAAGCATACATTTAAAGGTCCAATAAGCTCCTTGAGTCAAGATAGGCCACCAGTAATCTCGGTTAGGTTCCGTGTCACTTGATGTTCAAAAAATGAATTGGCAATTACAAATATATATATATATATATATATATATATATATATATATATATATATATATATATATATATATATATATATATATATATATATAT
>JXCR01044879.1:412105-448446 GCA_002079205.1 Phalaenopsis hybrid cultivar | reverse complement strand
AGATGAAAATGAGATCACTATTAAATATTACGACTCCAAGGAAGGAACTCTGCTTGTATAGTCTATAAAGGATATTCAAGTTGATATCTTAACATTGACTGCACCTGATGAACTTTAATTAGAGGCTTAACTAGTTGAACCCATATTAATTGAAAATTATTTCAAAAAATTCCCACACAAGTAATGAAAATAATTTTAAACTCATAGAAAAAAAAGTTCAAAATAAGGGAGTGATTGTTGGTACAAAATAATCAAGAACAATTGATACAACAAGAAATAATTCGCACAAAACCCACAAAAGTTCAAATGTGATGCGAGTGAATTCAATTTAATTGAACTGCTACACAAATGAGCTCAAATTAGCTTAACTTACTCAGAGAAAGCTTTCAAAGATCGATACCCATCCTTAAATCAACCAAATTAAGCCCCATGTCGAGAAATTCCAATCAATTTGTACCCAATAGGGCTTGAATAAGGTTAGCTAAGCCTATTAAGGGGTAGATCTCACTCATTCATAATTTTATTTAGATTTCAAAAATGAGGACAAAAATTTTTACCATTTGTTTTAACAAGAATTAATTCAGGCAACATATACAAAAACCGAACTTATCCAAGGAATAAATAACACCAAGTTTAGTAAGTTCCTATGAATTTAGAGTTCTGGAGAAGGTTGTGAGCCCATGTGAAGCCTTTACAATTAATATCCATCCATTTATTATGGGAAACACATCAAAGTTATACTCACTGTCATGCTCATTCCTCAAAATGTTATTTTTGCCTAAAATTATTGTTTCATTCAGTCTTGTGACTGCCAACACCTTTGAGATAGATACAATATTGCCCTTAGGCGAGCTTCGTTTTTGAACCTATCATCATTAGGTTTTAACACCACCTTCACCATTTGTCCTATCACTGATGTTGACTTCAAATGCATTTCAAATGTCAGTGCATGTTTACTGCAATTTCTGCCATAAAGGATGCCCTTGTCACCTTCGAGTCAATTGTAGAAAGTGTTTTTAAAGCTCAAAGCCACACTTCTACTAACCATGTCATTCATGATTTGGTCCTGCATACCATGTGCATATAATAAATATTTAATAAATCACGCTTACTTCACATAAGCTAATAGTTTTTATCAAATGTAATATTACAAAATATCTCCAATGAAAATGAATCTTGCAATAAGTTTAGTTTTTAAATGTTATGGTGTGTGGAGCCAAAGCATTCCAAGAAGAATTGGCTGGCATTTAGGTGCCAGCCATAGGCACTCAAGCGCCCCATAAGGATGCTATAGTGGAGCCGACGCTTAGGTGTCGGATTTGGCTCATATGTGCCCGTTATAGAGTGGCTGCTTCTCTTTTTACCGAGAGACCAGCCCATAAGCTCCGGTCTATTGGCGCTGATACCGGTGCGGTTTGTACAAGGTGAAATTTGTTGTTTCTTTCTAACGAATTCATCAACGAGCATCTCGGAGAAGGTGAGGAGTGCAAAACGGTGGATTTTGGTGATTCAGCGTGATTTTGGCGTCAGGTTGGAAAGGGAAGATTGTTGGTGCAAGTTCTATCAGTTTCAACGTGTGAGGTTGGAAAAAAAAACTTATGTGAATCCTTTGTAAAACTTTCTAAATTACATTATGAAATTTATGGTGGTGTGACTCCGAGATTTTTTTTCCCATTTTCGGGTTTCTTCCATGTAAAATTCATGTGTGCTTTTCTGGTTGTTTTGATTGTGTTTTCTTAAAATTTTTTTTATGATTTTTTCTCGAATCCCTATTTCGTGGTGAAATTAGAAGGTGACTCTTTCGGAGTAGTTTCCTTAACGAACCGGTATCAAAGCTGTGGGGAGTTCGATTCAACTGGGAGCAATGGCCAAAGAAGCAAGGTTCAAACTAAAGAGTTCAATGGGAAGAACTTCGTTTTTTGGAAGATGCAAAAGAAGGATTTGTTGTAGCAGAAAAAAAAATTATATTTGATACAACAAGAAATCTAAAGGAAGCTTGAGTCTATGCCTATAGAGGAACAAGAAGTGTTTGATCGAACAACACTAGGTTTAATTCGATTGTCATTTTCTTCTTCTGTTGCGTTTAACATTGTGAATAAGAAAACTACGGTGGATCTCATGACGGTATTGACCAAGATATATGAAAAACCTTTTAGGTCCAATAAGGTTTTTCTAATAAAGAAGTTATTCAACATGAAAATGGAAGAAGATTGTTCAGTGGTAGAGCATCTCAATAACTTCAACATTGTGACGAACCAATTGTGTTCTATAGGGATCAAATTTGATGACGATGTCAAAGCACTGGTGATACTATCTTCATTGTTGAATAGTTGGGATGGTTTGGTAATAGCGAAGAGTAATTCTTTAGGGACTTCGAAGTTGAACTTCGATGATATCGTGAGTTTGATGTTGAATGAAGTTTGCAGAAAACAATAAATGATGAATCTTCAAGTTCTGTGTTGAATACTAATAACAGGGGAAGGAATTTTAATAAGAATACAGGCAGAGACAGATCCAAATCCAAGAATGGAAAACCCAAGTCAAGCGGAAGAAAAAGTTGAAAGTGCAGTAAGAAAGGGCATTTCAAGAAGAAATGCCAAGCTCCAAGGAAAGCTTGTGGTGGAGGACTGGAAAGTAGTCTTTCAACTAATGTCTCCACTGATGAAATCCAAAATGACTCCCCGGTGTTATCCCTAATAAGGACTGAATCCTGAATAGTGAATTTAGGTGCCTCTTCTCATGCTTGCCCCAATAAAGAGATAAATAAAAATTACACTCAGAGTGATCAATGAAAAGCTTATTTGGGAGATAACAAGGCATGCAGTGTAGAAGGAAATGATGATGTTGATATCATGTTGCCAAATGAGGGAGTCTGGACGCATACTAAAGTCAGACAAGTTTCTAATGTGAAGAGAAAACTTATCTATGTGAGTCAGCTGGCAAAATTAGGACTCATGACTACTTTTCTAGGTGATTTGTGGAAGATGACCAAGGGGTATTAATGATGGCTCAGGGCAATATTGAAGAGACCCTTTATTTGATCAATGAAATGATTGATTTCATTGATGTGGTTGGAACCATGGTGGATGCAGGTTTGTAGCACCGTAGACTTGGTCATATGAGCGAAAAAGATATGAAATCCCTACTTTCAAAGAATAAGCTTCAGGATCTGAAATCAGTTACTCTGGATTTCTGTGAAAATTATATTTATGAAAAACGGAAGAAAGTTTCTTTCTCCAAGAACGAGTTAGTGATGAAATCAAAAAAACTGGAGTAAGTATATACTGACATATGGGGTCTTACTCAAGTTCAGTCCATTGAAGGCTCTCCCTATTTTGTCACATTCATTGATGATTACACGAGGAAGGCATGGATTTATTTCTTAAAGCAAAAATATGAAGTATTTGATGTTTTTAAGAAATCAAAGGCTATAATAGAAAATGAGATAGACTTAAAGCTGAAGTGTCTCAAATTAGATAATGGGGGTAAACATCATGATCAGAAGTTCCAGAATTTATGTGCTACAGAAAAGGTCAGGCATGAGCTCACTATCACAAGGACACCGCAGCAGAATGATGTAGTTGAGCACATAAACAGAACAATCACAGAGCGTGAGTATGAGGCTGCATGCAGGCTTGCCAAAATAGTTTTGGATTGAAGCGGTTAACACTACAGTTTATCCGAAAAATTGTAGTCCATCAGTACCTTCAGAGGAAGAATTACTTTAAGAAGACTGGAGTGACAAAAAAGGCATGTCTATCTCATTTAAAAATATTTGGGTGTTTTACATATGTGCATGTTGAGGTCAGGTCTCAGTAAGAAAGTTGACTCAAATCTGTCAAGAATACCTTCATTGGATCTAGCTCAGGTGAGTTTGGGTACAGGTTCTAAGATTATCAGAATCAGAAATTCATCAGAAGCGGGGACATTACTTTCAACGAAATATAGATGTGCAAGGAAAAGATCAGAACTCAGACAATACGTCAGCCACTTCTGAAAAATCCAGATATGTGAAGATAGATGATACTGGTGATCAGAAAAATGGAGAAAAAATAAGTGCTCAACCAGAAGGAGCATTAGAAGTTTCTCAATCGTCTGCTACAGAAGTTAGAAAATCCAGCAGAGTGAAACAACTCATACAATAATATTCTCTTTCTTTACAGAGTACTTTGAGGAGGTCACTCATGTCAAAAATTCAAAGAAATGGGAGCTTGTCATGGATGAAGAAATGTAATCTTTAGAGTCCAATTAGACTTGAGATTTGATGGTACCATCAAATGTCAAAAGAGCACTGCACAACAAGTGGGCTTATAGGCTAAAAGAGAAGTCAAATGGTAGCAAGAGCTATAAGACAAGGCTTGTTATAAAGGATTTCCAGCAAAAGGAATGAGTTAATTACAAAGAAATCTTCTCCCCAATGGTGAAGATGACGACTGTCAAGATTTTGCTAAGTCTAGTAGCAGAGGAAGATCAACAACTAGAGCAGATAGATGTAAAAAACAACTTTCTTATATGGAGATCTAAAGAAGTCATACATGGTGCGACCACGAGGTTACAAGGTTCCAGGCAAGGAAGATTTGGTCTGTAGATTGAAGAAAAACATATATGGCTTGAAGCAAGTTCCGAGACAGTGATATAGGAGGTTGACAGGTACATATGAGACAATGGGCATATGAAGCTTCAAAAATTGTTATATTTTTGCTTTTTTTGTATGTGGATGACATGTTGATCGCAGGGGCGGATAAGGAGAAAATCAGGAACTTGAACAAATAGTTATCAAGTTTGAGATGAATGATTTAAGTCCAACCAGAAATATCCTCAGGATAAGAATCAGCCGGGACAGAAGTGCAGGAACACTAAAATGTCTCAGGCAAACTATGTTTAGAAAATTTTATAGAGATTCAACATGAGTGATGTGAAACAAGTTAGCACTCCCTTAAGTAGTCACTTCAAACTATCTAAAGCTTTATCGTCAAACTTTAAAGCAAAGCAAGCACATATGGAGAGAACTTTGTATGCTTCAGCAGTTGGAAGTTTGATGTATGTGATGATTTGTATCAGACCACATATTGCATATGCAGTGGGATAGTCAATAGGTACATGGGCAATCTCAGCAAGCATCATTGGGAGACGGTAAAGTGGACTCTCAGATATTTGAGAGGAATAGTCAACGGGGAACTTTGTTATGGAAATGCAGGGATCAGTTTATAAGGATTTGTAGATTCAGATCTAGCAGGAGATATAAATAGTAAAAATATAATGGGTATATCTTCACATTAGAGAACAAAGCAGTAAGTTGGGTTTCAAGGTTGCAGAAGTTTGTTGCACTGAAGCTAGCAAGGAAATGATTTGCATACAAAATTTCATGGAAGAATTGGGCAAAGAACAAGGATTTGGAAAGCTCTACAATGACAATATGAGTACAATTCATCTTCGTAAGAACGTTGTTTTTCATGTCATGAAGAAACACATCCAGCTGAGGTTTCATTTCATTCAATCTCTTCTAGAAGATGGGCGGTTAATTTTGGAAAAGATACAGCTGAAAATTCTGCAGATATGTTGACAAAGGTGGTGACTGTTGGGAGACTAAAACTGTACTCGACCTTAGTTGGGTTTCATACAGGTTAAGATCGGGGGTGAGCCACACCACGGTATGTGTTTACGAAGGTGATTCAGATGAAGATGGTACAAAGGACTGGTGCTCAGTGCTTTGTCTCCAAGTAGGTGATTGTTACGGTGTGTGGACCCAAAGCATTCAAAACAACATTTAAGGATAGCGCTTAGGCGTCGCCATGAGTGCGACTACAGTAGAGCCAACGCTTAGGCGCCCACTTTGAGCGCATATGCGCCCGCTATAGAGCGAGCGATGCTCTTTTCCCAAGAGAACAGCGTCTATTGGCGCCTAAGCACCCATTTCTGGGTGTTAATAACGAGAGCTTGGCGCTTATGCGCCAAGTTTGAGCACCTAAGCGCTCGGTACGGTTTGTACAAAGGATTTCAGTTTTTTAAGCCGATTTCGAGTGTGGTAAAGCGAAACTTGTTCTTTCTTTCTTATGAGTTCTTCCACGGACATCCCAGTGAATGTGAAGAGGGCCGAAGAGGTGGATTTTGGTCATTTAGTTTGATTTTTTCATCGGATTGGAGAGGAAAGATTATTGGTGCAAGTTCTGTAAGTTTCTTCATGTGAGTGTAGAGAAAAAACTTGTGTGTCATTCATAAGACCTTCTAAACTACATAGTGAAACTTGTGGTGGTGTGGCACAGTGATTTTTTCTCGTTTTCAGGTTTTTTTCCTCTTAAAATTTGTGTGCGCTTTTCTGGTTGCTTTGATTGTGTTTTCTTAAATTTTTTATTCCGATTTTTTCTTGAATCTTATGATCCTATTCCGCAATGAAATTATAAGGTGACTCTTTCGAAGTAGTTCCCTTAAGATTAAATTGGTCACCCTAAGCTTAAATTAAAAGATTGAATCAAAAGTAATAAAATCTATCATATTTAATAATTTAAGATCATAGAATCCTCCAAAAAATACAAATAAAAGAACTTATCAAAATTCTACATCCCAACCATGACATCACTACTAAAAAAAAACAAATGAGATGAACATAAATAGTAGTGAAGTTGTACAACTGCGTAATTAGCGCCTTAAAAAGATATGTCTTAAGACTAATTTGAGAAGTTCACATATAATTTTGATTGCTCCAAGTTTTCATTATAAAATATGAATCATTATATTTTTCTAATTCCCTACTATTATAGCTAATAGACAGAAAAAACCTAAAAAAAATTTAAAAAAGCTTATTTTCTAATATAAATTAAAAATACCAGAGACAAATGAGAGGCCCAAAAATGAGTAAGGTAAGTGCATTTGTTAGCATATGTTCATGTGAAGGAAAAACAAGTGATGGAGAAGCATCAATGTCTATATGCGTGTGAAGTAGAAATTGGAGATTTAGGTAAGGAGATTAAGCATTGTTGTTATGATATTCGCCTATGAAGGGAGAAACCAGAGTCAGATGAAAAAGCAAGGCATCTTCTGAAATTACCCACTCCTCTTAATACATTTTTGTCAGTTCTTCCTCCCTTCTATTTCATGTATTTAACTAGCCACTCAATCGAGCAAGTGAGCCAAACTCAAAAACTGTGAGTTGCCAACCCAAAATTGAAAAGCAAAGAACCACACAAGCGCTTTGGGTGAGCACTTCTATAGTGATGTCTTGCTCAAGAGGCACAAGTGTGCTATTCATTCTTCATGCGAGTGGGAAAGCTACAATGCATGACTAATTAAAAAAACTCCTTCGAATTGCACTTTAAGTGACATTGGTTGCAACAGCCACCACAAAGTTTCCTAGAATAATTGCCCATGAGCTTGTTGTGAAAGCTATCACTGCGTATGCCAATTTATCAGTAGTCTTTTATTTGATTACTAATGCTAATTAAAATATATTAATAAGGAAAACCAAAACAATTTTAGAAGTAAATTTATCATTTGTAAGATAAGAAATTGCTAAAATGCAATGATTCAAAAGAGTTCTAAAGATGATAAAACTGGTAGTATATAAGAGAAGAGGGAGGAAAAAAAATACCATCGGGAAGATTTTAGGAAGTTAACAAGGCAAATGATTGCCATATCCTTTGTTTAGATAACTAGATATTTGTTGATACTAAAATCTCAAAACATTTAGAAAGTAAATGAAGCGTAAGAATAGTACTATTTTTCCCACAAACTTTTGCTTGTTCCAAATATTAAAAAATCAGAAAAAAATAACCTACGAGAAGAATTTAGAAAACTAATAAAATAATTGATTCTCATCATCATTATCTGAATTACTGGATCTTTCATGATTTTAAAAGCATAAATCATTTTGAAGCTATACATTCTATGCATTTTTTTTATTTATTCTAATGTATTTTAAGCGTACAGTATTAAAAATACAATGATTACTAATTTTAGATATTTAGTTTTCAGTAAAACAAATGGAAAGTAATTTTTCTAGGAATTTAGAATACGCAATCAACTTCATTTTCAATATATTCTAAATTCGCTAAAATCAAACCAATTCAAAATATACACAAACACACCCGAACTCTAATGGCCTTATGACCTCACACCACCGTTAAGAGGCCTTGAGACCATGTGCTCGACCCTTTTTCTCCTTTGAGAGTCATCATGCAAACCTAGCAACCTCTCAGATCTTAATAATCTCAAGCCTTTGCCATCACATTCACTGACCTGCCCTTTAACAGGCCCCACCCTCCTTCTGCAGCCCCTGGTCATACCTTTGCTGAATTAGTTTTTATATTTTTAAATTTCATCGACACAAATAGAAACTTTTATTTCATTACATTTGAAATACAATTCAACCAAAGAACAACTCTAAATTCATAAACCAAGAATTTTCTTTTGCTTTTATTTGGAAAACATCCAACCAAACAACCTATTGGAGACTCAAATAGATGTAAGAAAAAGTTCAACTTGTTACCAAACAATCCAGCTTGTTCACATAATTAGCAACTAAACCAAACCAAGTTGAAGAAAAATATTTCAATGATCATATAAATATTAAAAAAGGTTTCATTTATTGATGCAGTACCGACACACTAGCAAAATTACGTATCAGAGGACCCCATGCCCATGCTATGTGTGAGCACACAGGCCGCACATCATGTTCTTGTAAAAAAGAAAATGCTGAAGTGAAACTGATCGTAATGTTCGTTTTCAGCAACTCACCATAGGAGTGAAGCCCTGAGCCAAAAAAATGGGCTTCAACCAATCATGGCCCATGCAATAGTTTGCCAAAAAGGATTCAAGTAATCATTCAGCATGACAAACAATTCCAAAAAGAAAACATCACACAGATACCAGTAATCATCCGAACATCAAATAAATACAACTAAAGGAAAAACCAAGTAAGAACTCCATGTAAAGCAGCAACATTATGAAAGCAAAGCAGAATTTTAAGTGAGATACTATTAAATCTATCCATTAGATAAGCCAATGACTACTGAAAAGAACCTGAGATTCACTTGAAATATCTTCACTCCAGTCATCTGCTTCCTGATAACACATAAAGCAAAAAATGGTAAATCATTAATGTAGACAATAAGAAGAGAATGCTGTAGCTGCGAGACGTGTTTGACCATCTATAAGCAATAAATCCCCCAAAAGTACAAATATGTAATAGAGAATTGTGCACTTGCACTTGTCAAGGGGAACAAATAAAAATATGAAATCATTCTGAATGTTAAAAATTAAGAATGGGTTGATTAGTAACTACATTGAGTAATGTAATAAATTGTAAGTTTAGTTGTCATTAATTTTACCAGTAAGATGTAACATTAAAAAATTGTTCATAATATCACAAGAGTCGGTATGTTTACGACTGGGGGCGTCATTCTGAGTATAACATGCCCCTGAATTACGAATGTAGGCTTGTTCGACTGTGCAACTTGTCACTCTACCACATTCAAAGTTTGGCATGCACCTGAATTATGCACACAATTTGTTTGACTGTGCAACTTGGAATATTGCTTTCCCGCAGGCATTTTTAATGTAGCAGTTGTTATTTCATTAGGAACTCTAAGAAAAACGATCTTAAAGTGATTTTGCATCGAGAAAATAAATTGTCAGCTTTGTTAAGATAAAGCAAAATATCTCTCACTTAGATTGAGAGTTCTGATTGAGACAAATGATATTAACAGATAACATCAATTTGAACAGGGGAACNCCACGATGCACACAAAACAAGTGCATAGCCACACAATTAGAGATCACGATCAGACGAGAGATCTCTTGAAGTCGGAATGGAGGGAAAAGAAGCAAGGAAAGACGAGCCCTCCGCTCTCGGCCCTTCGCTACAGAAAGGAGAGAACCCGAATAGTGTGGTGAAGGCATATATATTTATTATTTTATTAGAATTTAGGATTTTAGATGAAGTTTATTTTGTTGGGATTAAAATTATATTCTTTAAATTAAAAAAAAACAGTTTAAAAAAATTAATATATTTTAGATTTTAATTTTTGTATTACATAAAACATAAAATTTTAATATAAAAACATTATAATATATTGTTTTAATTATTAAATTATTTCAAGTCTTAACGAGTCGACACGATGGAACAAACATTGGTTTGTGTTTAACTCGATTATCGAGCAAAAAAAATTTATTCTCTTTTGACTTGCTTACTTAACTAGTGAATCAAACACAAGCCACTTTTCGAGCCAAACACTAGCTATTTGTAAATGACGAGTCATTTGGAGTACCCTAAACATATACAATAGGCCTGGCACATTTCTTCACTTCAACCATCCAACTTGAATTCTACTAATATTATCCTCATCTATATCACCATCACTTAGTACAATAGATCGGAGATATCTAGAAAGTTCACACCTTTTAATGGATATCATAAATTCGTACCCAGGGCATCTTTAGGCTTTGTTCTCAACTTAGAACAATAGACCGTAACTCGTCTCTCCCCTTCGACCCCCACTAGCATCCGCCGCTCTCATATCTCCCAACACATCAGGATTGTCGGTGGGGAGCTCGTGCCTGCACACCGGGCAAGAATTATGCAGTTTGAGCCATGGAACTATACAGTTCTTGTGGTAAAAGTGCTTGCAAGGCATCCACATTGCCTCGTCCCCTGTCTCAAATGCATCCACGCAGACGACGCAATAAGCTTTCTTGTCACCCGAGACCATTTCTGCGGAGACTTGGCTGCTGGGTAGAGCCTTTAGCGCCGACCTCGTTGTTGGCGGAGAACCGTACTGGTTTGGATCATTCTCGATATTTTCGGCAAATGTGTTGCCGCCTCCTTCGTCTCCATTGAACGCAACTTGGATGCTTGAGCTGCCGGAAAAAAATCCACTCAATGTATTCCTCAACGAAGGGTTGCAGATCGTAGTCTAGATTGTCCGGTGACTACATGAGGGAGGGAATGGAGTCTAGGCTCAGCAAAGTCTCTGAAATTTTGAATTTCGATGCAGCCGGGGGTTGCCACCGTTGAGAACAAAACCCAAGATGCACTGGGTACGTATTTATATACAAATATTTAGTATTCTACTATTTCATGTATTTTGTTTTCAATCTTATTCTACCCATATTTTGCCCGAAATAGCAGAGCAGGTAGGCTAAGATGTCACAAAGTCAACAAATTTATTTTTGCTGACAGTAAAATGTGGGGTTTTTTCCATTTTCTTTATTTGTGTGGAAAAAATTGCCTAATCACCAAACTAACATCTCATCTATTGTAAGATGCATAGAATGGAAGTCCAAAATCTAAAGCACACAAGGTTGTTTTTTTTTTCTTTTTTTGTGTGGGAAAAATTGCCCAATGACAAAACTAAGGGAAAATTTTCCGAATCACGAAACTAACATCTTATTTGCAATAAGATGTAGTATGACAATCCACAATCTATAAAAGCAGACAAAAATTACCCTGACGATTTTATATATAGTTGAACATGTGCACTTATGTCTATTGTCAGTTATTTTTTGATTAAAAATAAGTAAGATTCACTTTCATACCACTCATTTCTCAAGTATTTACATATTTAACACCTAAACTAGTAAAGCATGAAAAGATTACTCCAATTCCAATTTAATGGTTACAAATAATTTCATACCTACCATACAATTATTCTACACCTACCGCACAATAATTTCATACATATCACATGTTCTAGAATAAGCTTCTAGATGAGATATGTTTCTAGAAATTAAGTTTTATTTAAACAACTAAAATCAAGTTTATGTTTTAACACCCTCTCTTAAACTTGATTTTTTGACTCCAAGTAAAGTTCTCATTTTAATAAAGTTTTCACTATTGAGTGGCTTGATAAAATTATCTGTAACTTGATCTTGAGACTTCACATACTCCACTTGTATCTCATTTCTTTCGATGCATTCTCTTTGACTGTAGCCTTTTGCCACCAATCTTGTCTTGTATCTTTCAATTTTTTCTTTAGAATTCTTCTTTGCTTTGTACACCCACTTAACATCAATTGCCTTATGACCTTTAAGAAGTGAAACTAGCTTCCATGTGTCATTCTGCTCGGTTGTCGTGATTTCTTCATCCATTTCATCTTTCCACTTCTTGCTTTGTATGGCTTCTTGGAAATCCATGGGCTCACAGTCGGCAAAGAGACAAAAAAGAGTAAGATTATTTTGATTCATAGTTACCTCATAAAGATTTTTTAATCTTCTGAAGTGTGGTACTCTTTCACTTGAATTTTCTATTGAAGTTGACGACGATAAGTCACTTTGAGTACTTGTAGTCAATGTTGTTTGTGGAGTTGTAGACTCTTCTCTTGCTTGCTCGATCATCAGTTGCTCTGCATCTTCCTCTTGAAAGTATGGGAAAAAGTTGTAGTCCTCATCATGTAGTCCCCAGTCTCAATATCCTCCTTCATTGAATATGACATCTCTGCTGATAGTTGTCTTCCCTGTATTTGAATTGTATAACTTGTAGTCTTTCGAGTTGTTGTCGTAACCAATGAAAATGAACTTCTCGCTCTTGTCATCCAGCTTATTTTTTTCTCGTCAGGTATGTGTACATGAGTTATACATCCAAAAACTCGTAAATGAGAGATGTCGGGCTTCCTTCTACTCCATGTTTCTTGTGGTGTCTTTCCCAACACACTTCTTCTTGGTGATCAGTTAGCCAAATAAACAACACATGCAACCGCTTCTGCCCAAAATTTCTTTGACAATCTCTTGCTTTTTAGCATGCTCCTTGTCATGTTGAGGATGATTCTATTCTTCTTTTCTGCTACTCCATTTTTTTTGGGAATCTTGGAAAAGTTAGAGGTCGACATATTCCGTTGGTTTCACATAATTCTTGAAATTCTTTTGAAGTGAATTATCCTCCTCGATCAGATCACATAGCTTTAATCTTGAGTCCACTCTCTTTCTCTACATCTGCCTTAAACTTCTTGAATATTCAAAAACCCTCTGATTTTTGTTTTAAGAAATATACCCATATTTTGGTGAAAAATCATCTATGAAGAGAAGAAAATAATTGCTCTTACCGAATGAGTTTGGCTTTATTGGACCGCAGACAACTGTATGTCTGAGCTTAAGAGGCTTTTGGGCTCTTAAACTTGACTCCCTTGGAAAGCTTTTTCTGAAGTGCTTTACGAGTAACAACCTTCATATAATTGATCAGGTTGGTTGATGCAAGGTAATCCTCTCATCATCTCTTTCTTTGAAAGCAATTCAAGTCTTCTGAAGTTGAGATGCCCAAATTGAAGATGTCAGAGCAAAAAAACATCTTTATAACAAGTCTTCAGACATTTAACAATATCTTTTTGAATGATGACATTAGCACATTAGCAATCAAGTTACCAATATTACCTTTTAAGAAAAAGAATATTTTCTTTCAAATGAATATCATATAATTTCCCAAAGAGTTTCCATAAACTCAAGATGTTTCTCTTCATATTCGGCACAAAGTAAACATTAGAAATAAATTTATGCTTCCCATTTTTTTTTACGGACGAGAATGTTACCTTTGCATTTCACCTCTATCTTGAACTCATCTCCAAAATACAAATTGCCACTTACTGATTCGTCAAGCTCTACGAACATGCTTCGTCTCCCACACATATGGTTGCTTGCACTAGTGTCCAGTACCATGTACTATCTTCACCTCTTTCATTGTCCTTGTATGCTAGAAGTAGAGTGTCATCTTCTTCTCTTTTTTTCTTCTATGTAGTTGACACTTTCATTAACTTTGTACTTAGGTGCTCTATATTATTTCGCATAATTCCCGAACTTGTTATAATTATAACACTTAATTTGAGATTTATCATACATCGAGTTTGAGCGCCCTCGACCACGTTCTCTTGTAGAACTTTCTCCTTTCTCATAGTTATTGTTGGTACTCCATCATTGCTTGCTAGCATGAACTCGTCCTTGTCCACTACCTCTTTCTGAGTTGGTTGGAAATTCGTCTTGAGAAGTTATTCGACAATCTCTTCATTCATCTTCTTCTTATCTACATGGGCTTGCAATGAACCCAAAAGTTGCTCTATCGTCATGACTTGTAAATCTTTGGTCTCTTCGATAATGGTTGTGATACTATCAAATTTTGAATCAAACGATTGAAAAATCTTTTCCATGATAACCACATCTTCTAACTTCTCATAATTTCTTTTTAGTTGATTGTAAATGGTAACGACTCTAGAAAAGTAATCAGAGACAAACTCGCCTTCTTTCATATGCAAAACATCAAATTGACTTCTTAAAGTTTGAAGTCATACTTTTTTAACCTTCTCTTCTCCCTTATACGAGACCTCGAGCTTCTTTCATGCTAGCTTAGGCGAAGTAGCAATTAAGATCTTCTCAAAACCATCTTCATCTAAAACTTGATAGAAGAGGAAGAGAGCCGTCTTGTCTCTCTTTCGCAGGTCTCTTAAACTATTCTTTTGTGTTGTAGATAGAGTGGACTCGTCGCTTCGCTCATCGTAGCCTTTTCTCCACAACCTCCCAAACATCATGTGCTTCAAGGAGTGCCTTTATCTTGATACTCCAATTGTCGTAGATGCTTTCCTTAAGCATCGAAATTTGGAAGGAAACAATGTCACAGTTTTGTCATTGCTTTATAAAGGAACCTTTAGGCTTGAATACCACTTTGTTGGAATGGAAAAACTTTTAGGATTTGACAAAGGTAAAAAATTTTGGAATAAGCTTCACTTCTATTTATCACCTTTACTTGGCTTGATACAAACTCAAAGACTCCACCCCTAATTATATTAGTGGCACCTCCTAAATAAATGACTAAGATTGTGTCACTATAATTCCAATCTAATGATTACAAATAATTCCATATCTATCACACAATAATTTCACACCTATCACATATTTTAGAATAAGCTTCAAGATGAGACATGCTTCTAGAAATTAAACTTTATTTAAACAACTAAAATCAAGTTTATATTTCAATAATCTACCGCCAACTTTTAAGAAAAGCCTATAAACATTCTTTATACGTACACGAAGACAAATAATCATCAAAAGTAACTTGTCCCTCCACTTTGGCCCCCACTAGCATTTGTCACTCTCATATCTCGCAACAAATCAGGATCGTCGGTGGGGAGCTCGTATATGCACACCGGGCAAGAATTATGCAGTTTGAACCATGGAACTAGACATTTCTTGTGGTAAAAGTGCTTGCAAAGCATCCACATTGACTCGTCCCCTATCTGAAATGCATCCATGCAGACAACGCTAAGCTTTCTTGTCACCCGAGACCATTTCTGCGGAGACTTATCTACTCGGTAGAGCTTCTAGCGCCGACCTCGCTGTTGGCGGAGGGCCATACTGATTTAGATCGTTCTCAATGTTTCCTGCAAATGTGTTGATGCCTCCTTCATCTCCATTGAACGCCACTTGGATGCTTGAGCCGCCGAAGAAAATCCACTCGATGTAATCTTGAACGAAGCGCTGCAGATCGAAGCCTGGATTGTTCGGTGACTGCATGAGGGAGGGAATTGAGTCTAGACTCAGCAGTCTAAGGACTTTTGAATTTCGATGCAGCCGAGGGTTGCCACCATTGAGAACAAAGCCCAAGATGCTTTGGGTACGTATCTATATACAAATGTTCAGTATTCTACTTTTCCATGTAGTTTGTTTTCAATCATATTCTACCCATATTTTGCCCGAAATAGCAAAGCAGCTAGGCTGAGATGTAATATATTTCGATAGCGAGCTACGAGTCATGGAAGACTTTACTCCCACTTATGACTGTGGATGTTACCGCCCCATGCAAGTATCACAGTCAATAACACTAAATAAATTGAAGAGAAAAATATTACGTCTTTTTATTTATGGAATTAGCAAGTCATAAGCTTTGTTAATTAGCCCTTTTTCATATAATGATACACCTATTTATAAAGGAGGGGATACATAATATAAAATTAAATGCTTGCTCTACTTGAATGAGGGCGTTATATAATATTTTTAGGCTTTTACATGTACTGGCATTCGACCCAGTATCCCTTGACAAGCTCGGTTGGTTGAATTCAGTGGGCTTTAGTTCATCAGGACCTGCTCGTCCACCGTATTAAATCGGGGCTGTCGGTCGGCCTGGTATGGTCTTCGAGTCCCAGAACTCGTTCAGCCAGCTCTGTTCTGTCGGTCGACCATCCTAGTCTAGCTGTCAGCTATTGATTATTGGCTAAGGAGCTCCTGTCAACAGAATGTGTATATGCTATCAACCAAATGGTGAATCACTGTAATCTGATACATAACTCATTCTTTGATGAGGTCCTTTAAGATGCTCACAAATTACAATATTATCAAGTCCTAGCCTTTGATGAGATATCTCAGGGCCGCCTATGAGGTAGATGGTGTTATTGAACACTTGCTATGAGTCGGTTTGTCGCCATAGGCAGATCAGTGCTGCTGCTTGGCTCGATTGACCTTAGTCTCTGGTTCAGGTGGCTTGCACCCAATCGGCCTTTAGCCTTGGCTGAAGGGAGGCTGCATAAAGTCAAGTAGGCTCTTTAATCTTCCAGTAGTGGACCCTTTGGTCTCCCACATTTGGCCCTCCTTAGTCGTACTTTTTGTTTGTTAATCTGTTGGATCTCTTTGAGATTCATGCTAGCACATTTATGATGTACACCTACATTTCACCCAATTACTATGTATTTAAATATGTAACACCTCAACCTTGTTTTTCATATTTATACCACCCAAACCTTTCATTTCTCATAAAAATATCACTATTTTAATTTTTGGAAAATGAAATACATCCTTTCATGCATTACCAGTTTAGGTGTTATATATGTAAATACTTGAGAAATGAGTGGTATGAAAGTGAATCTTAAATGAGCGGTATGAATGTGAATCGTACTTATTTTTAATCAAAAAGTAGTTGACAATAGACATAAGTGCACATTATCAACTATATATAAAATCATCAGGGCAATTTTTGTCTGCTTTTATAAATTGTGGACTGCCATACTACATCTTACTGCAGATAAGAAGTTAGTTTCGTGATTGGGAAATTTTTCATTGAGCAATTTTTCCCGCACAAAAAAAGAAAAAGAAAAAAAAAACAACCTTGTGTGCTTTAGATTTTGGACTTCCATTCTATGCATCTTACAGTAGATGAGATGTTAGTTTGGTGATTATGCAATTTTTTCAACACAAATGAAGAAAATGAAAAAAAAATTTGCTGACTCTGTGACATCTTAGCCTACCGGTTTTGCTATTTCAGGCAAAATATGGGTAGAATAAGATTGAAAACAAAATACATGAAATAGTAGAATACTGAACATTTGTATATAAATACGTACTCAGGGCATCTTGGGCTTTATTCTCAACGGTGGCAACCGCCGGCTGCATCGAAATTCAAAATTCCGGAGACTTTGCTGAGTCTAGACTCCATTCCCTCCTTCATGCAGTCACCAGACAATCCAGACTACGATCCACAACGCTTCGTTGAGGAATACATCGAGTGGATTTTTTCCGGCAGCTCAAGCATCCAAGTTGCGTTCAATGGAGACGAAAGCGGCGGCAACACATATGCCGAAAATATCGAGAATGATCCAAACCAATACGGCCCTCCGCCAACAGCGAGGTCGGCGCTAGAGGCTCTACCGAGCAGAAAAGTCTCCGCAGAAATGGTCTCGGGTGACAAGAAGGCTTATTGCGCCGTCTGCGTGGACGCATTTGAGACAGGGGACGAGGCAATGTGGATGCCTTGCAAGCACTTTTACCACAAGAACTGTATAGTTCCATGGCTCAAACTGCATAATTCGTGCCCGGTGTGTAGACACAAGCTCCCCACCGACGATCCTGATGTTTTGCGAGATATGAGAGCGGCAGATGCTAGTGGGGGTCGAAGGTGAGGGACGAGTTACTTTTGATCATTATTTGTCTTCGTATATGTTGAAAGTTGGCGGTAGATTTCTTATTGGTGGTATTCTTAACATGTAATGATTAATATGTAATAATTTCATTGTAATAGAATTTGATGGAAAGATGTATTGAAGCTAATTCTGTTTTGCAATGAATGACTTTCTTTTCGTGTTTTTGGGGGATCTCATTGTTGTTATTTTTGTGGATCTTTATGAAATGCTTGAAAAGAAAAAAGATTCGGGTGGTATAAATGTGAATATGTGAATACATGAGCATAAGAATTAAGTGGATAATATGTAGATCTTCTTGTATTTTAATTTCATGAAACAATCAAAGTTTATTAAGTGATATATATGCAATAATTGATTAAAATAAACATATGCTTAATAAAATTTAATTGATATTATATACTTAAAATATGTAATTTTTAATATTTGTTCATAATCAAATTCTGACTAATAATTAATTTTTAATGTGAACTTTGGTTTGGTGAGTTCAACTTGTATCAAATTTTGGCTGGTTTGGTTTCCTCGAACTTTGTATTTTAGTTGTAATTTATTTGATTAATTTGTAAATCGATTCATTCGAACCCACTGAATGCTCAACTCGATATTTATGTCATTCAAATCTTTCATATCACATTAAAAAAATATTTTTATTTTGACTTTTAAAAAGTAAAATAGTTTATTTCATGCATAGGTTAAGTGGTATAGACGTAAATAATTGAATTTTAGGTATTAGATATGTAAATAAATACATAGGAATTAAGTGGTATGTATGTAAATCATCCTAATTGAATCTGCATCTTTGGACACACCTATTTAAAAACTTCTCCCTTCTCAAGAATCCACATTTATTTACACTTTTTTTTTCTTTTTTTTTTTTTGTTATTTTGGCTGTTTTTTATGGGTTTCCAAGCCATCACCAAAGCACGTTCCATCTCGAGAATCTGTAGCAGCTCGAGGAATAGAGAAGATCTCCGGAGAGCACAACCCACAGGAACAAAGGCAGACGCCAAATGATTAGAGGGCACACTTGCCCGAAGAAAGAGCAGAAGATTCCTAGTACCATGACAGTATTAGGTATGTGCCGATCGACATGCAACAACTCAGACACATTGTGCACCTCCCCGCCAGCGAGATAATACATTCTTTTCACAAATTTCAGTTGTTGAACATCTGAGAAGTTCAAGATACCTTTACTTAAATCCTATAAGGTTTCAATTGATCTAACCAACCGTATCACCTTCTTTGAGTCGACCGTATGCCTGTTGAGGATCATATGATGTTCGTGGCGCAGTTTGTCAACGCTCAAAAGTCTCATAAGAGTTTGTAGGCCCTGCTACAGATCAGGCAGAGGCACAACAAAAGCCTCTGGTCATTTGTCACCCAATTCCAAAGGAGATATTGAAAGTGTAGGATCTAGAACCTGCCATAACACATGCCATCCTACCTCAAGGGTTGAAAGAGGGACCATTCTGCTACACTCTGGGTCTTAAGCGACCCAAGAACTTGTTCTATTTGTTGGAGCTTATCAACAATCATATTTAGGCCAAGGAGTACAACTTTACTCCCTCGTCCTATATGACTGAAGCAACCACCCACCATCTGATAAGGAGGGCTTCAAGAGACGACATATGCAGTCTGAGGGAGGACACTTCTGCTTGACCATGATACAAAGGCATTTGACCCCTCAGGACGAGAGGGGGGTGACAAGAATAACAGCAAAGGAGGTGAGGAGGGGTACACTGACTAGCAACTAGCTTGTTACCTTGAATGACCATCAAATGATCACAAAAAGCCAGAGGCCACCCCATTGAGAGTCTTGATGGCAGAGTTAGTGGAGGTCGTCCAAAATAAAGAGTACTTCAAGAAAACACCACAGATTTAGCCGGAGCTATTCTCAGGAGCACGAAGAAGTGTTACTCTTACCATAGGGACCATGACTATGATACAAAGGTGTGCAGGCACCTCCGGAGCCTACTCAAGAAGCTAATCAGAGCTGGAAAGCTCAAAGAATTTGTAGCACTAGGAACACTAACTTAGAGGCAAGGGAAGGCTTCAATAGAGGAGATGTCAGATGAACCATTCTAGGCGAACGTCATCAACATCGCTTGGATAATACCAAAAATCTTTGAAGGCGGAGAATCATCTCGGTGAGCTAGTCACAAAAGGCTCCAGTTTGGAGAACTATGAACGATTGGTTTCACTCCTAAGCGCAGTTCCCATCCTGCTATCACTTTCAATGACACATATTCTAGAAAGAGTGGATCTGTATACTCACCATCCATGGTGGAATATTTGAACTAGGTTAGACATCGTAGTTTTTCCATTTCCAGGATTTTTCACGTAAAAATTGATGTGCCTTCTCCTACTTAATTTTAATTACCTAAGTGTGTGCTAGGTTTCTTTATAACACTAAGACAATAATTCATTACTCTACCATCATGGACGTTCAAACGCACATCAATTCTAACTAACTTCTTAACATCTATTATGAACTAAATATTTAGACATTATGTTAAAACTAAATTTAAAAGGGGTGCAAACCTCTATCTCAAACCTGATTCTTTTCCCACTAATAAGGTGTGCACAAACCCTAATAGTGTACAAGGATTTTTATAAACATCGTATGGTTTCAATAACTTAGCAAGGTCCTTCATAAAAGCAAGTAGTATACCTCGATTATTTTTCTATGAACCTAGTGCTTATTAAGCTTTCAAATAGCCTAGTAGCTTATAAACCTTCTATTTATTTTAGTGGTACGTTGGATTTCCTTATAAATACTAATATCTAAGTTCTTATCAACTTCTATATCATAATAATATAAGGGATATTTATTAACTAATAATTATATTGTGATTTTTTTGAATCAAACTTAGTCAGTTTTTTTTTTTAGAGTTTTAATCAACCCTATATGCTTTTTTTTCTGAAAATTAAAAAAAAAATCATTTAAGATCTTAAATAAAGATTGAAGAAGCATCAAATGGTGCTAAAGTAGCAAAAGAAGGAAAAAGAAAAAAAAAATGAGGAAGATGCAAACACGGCGGCAAAAAAAAAGGCAAAAATGATGAGATTAACCATAAACCCTTATTCTCTAAATGATAATATTTGATATAAAGCTTGGATTAAATTTTTATTTTTGGATTCTGATTCGTCTGTGGACTCACACATCAAGGAAATAATTAGAAATGAAAACATCAATGGAGAAACATAGAATTGATTTATCGATTAGTGTGTAGTATAGCTAACTCTCTTTATGAATCTGGCCTAAGGGTTTTCAGTCATACAATAATGAACTCATAAGTAAATGTAGATATACAAAAAATAAGAGGATCCACGGTCAATTTATACAAAGATCCAATCAAAAACTAATTTACTTTATTAGAGTAAAATTTGATGTTATGTCAAGAGAAAACATTTCTAAGCTCTCATAAGTCAGTCTCTTCAGTAGGCATGCCGACTAACAAAGCAGGTCGAAAGAAGGACAACTCCACACCATGCTACATGAATGGCAGCTCTACACCAGGCCGAATGAAGGACAACTCACCGTCAAACGAATGACGAAAATGAGTCGAAGACTGAAGTAAAACCATGGATAAGCTTAGTCGGGAGGTTTTCATATCGTTCTTATGCAATTCAGTTCGTCATCATTGAATGAATGAACATGAACTGACGACCGAAAGTCATCACGACCGACCAGTAAATTCATTTTTAATATATTTATATATTGTAAAAATGAGCTTAATGCCCTAAGCTTCTTTGCATAGAAGGGGTCCTAGATTTAATTATGTACTCTGTGTATTTCCTATACCTATAAATAGGACATCATTTCATAAGAAAAGGCTCTACTTGCTCTCATTTTTACTGTTCATTTCCACATCCCTTCTTACACCTCTCTCTTTTTATGGTCTATATCTTGGGCGCGATTCTCATAACAATTTCGGATTCAAAATTACTTAACCACAATTCTAAGGGTTGATCCAAATATGATTAGAAAAATTGTGGCCATGTCAACCTACATTAAGTGTTTGTTTGGGGTAGTTGCAGTCGTTTGAAGTTACAATAACTTGTTTTTCAAAAAATTGGGGTGCTTATTACAATTTTTTTTAAATTAGACCGTAATTTTCTAGCAGCCCCCACACTTAGCCAGAACCGATTGCAAAACACAGCTTTCTGCGACAGCTTTTTGAAAAAAATAACCAAACACAATTTTGCGGCCTGCGGGCCAACTGCGAAGATCGCCCCAAATTTCATCATTAAAATTGTAATTCTTATTTTTTGAAATAAGAGAAACAATCCAAATTTAGAACTACACTTCAATAATGAACAAATATTACTTAAAAAAATGTATTACTTTATTAAAATTAATGACAATTATAAATTTTACACATTTTAAATATTTACACCTCAAAAAAAAAAATTGCAACTTGCTGATTTATTACTCATTTACACTACATTTACATCTAAAAAAATACTCCATCTTTTATCTTTTTCTTGTGCAATTTATAGTTCGATAATCCAAAATTTTTGTACAACTTCCATGCCAAGAAGAAACAACATGTACATGCCAAATCTTTCATTAGCAAAATGATCTACACGGCTGCACCTGCATTACAACTAAAAAAACATGATAAAAAACAAGAGCTCAGAAAACCCCGTCCACGATACTTGAGGACTACTTCCACGAAGAGGAAAAAAGATATAGCTTTGAGATCACTATAGATTTCGAACAATTTCAAATCGGTCGAGTAGTTGTGAAGTGGCGCCAATATTTGAAAAAATTATTGCATACGCAGAGCTGTGTGCGTTGTCTGATCACAGCGGCACAACATTTATCCATGTATGCCAGTGGGCCCAACTTTTACTAAATTTAAAAAAAAAAAAAATTAAAGGGATGGTTGATGTGCGGCTGTGATCGGAGAGCGCACTCAGCTTGCGTATCTCTCAGTACGCAATAATTTCTCCAATATTTGACTTGCCTAAGTGGTTGTGAAGTGGTGCCACTCAAATTTATGAAATTTGGTACAACATTTGCATTGCAAAAAAAGGGGTTGCAACTCCTTCTATTGTCATTATTGTCTCGACAAAATACTCTCAAACCGAGAATTTTCTCTTTTTTGACTTCTTAGCAAGAACTTCAATATGAGTTGTTTCAACAACTATTACATGCGGTCCTCTTGAAACAAGATTCAGATTTTCATTGCCATTGTCAACTGCAATAATAATTTCATTAGTATATGAAGCAGGTTGAGAATGATTCAAATTTGACATTGCAACACAAAAAAAAAAAAAAATTAAATTAAATTAAATTGATCTTTCCTTGCAGTTCAAGATCCACCCAATGTTTTTGGTTCTTTTTAACCGGAGCCGCGAGCTTATCTAATTATGGTATGATGATTCCTTTTTCCAAATAGCCCTCTTTTTTGAACCATCGAAACAATTAAGAGAAATGGAGGGATCAAAAAATCAAAAAATAAGATGAAAAACTAGACAAACAATTTTAATTAAAATGAAACATGTAGAGCTTATATAACGTAATCTTCGTACGATGTGTCAAAAGTGTAAGTCCAAACAAGATCAGATCAAAACACCTTGAAAAATATATCCACAAAAAAATCCCCTACATAAGCAACCCATATAATGAGAGAACAAAAAAAAAAAATTATTATGGGGTTAAGAGCAACTCCTAGAAGATCATGTCCCTTTAGTTAATTACATGTTGAAGTATACCCATGAATACACTTGATAATAAAAGTCATGCTTACTTTGTTGTGATAACAAGCCAAAAGAGGGTGTCAGAAGAGATATTTATACCATATGAGCTTCTCAATGTTTTCAAAGCCTATACATAGTCATAAATGCAGAGAATGAGTCTCCCACATCACAAACGGACAATAGCTAATCAACAAATGAGACCTATGAAATAATCGGGTCATCTCTATAGGTTTATACTATGCTTCAAAGCCTAACCGGGCCATAAGAGCAGATGGTGAATCATCATATTCTAAATGAGCGGTGGTCTATCAACAATCGAGGCCTAAGAGACGACATCAGAGAGGTGTCAAAGGGAATCTAATCAGACAGAGATAGCTAGGTCAGGATTCCATGAATCAGTCATCCCAAGCTATTATGACCTTCAGACTATCTGGTCGTGAAGGCAATCAACCCAACTGAACCAAAGATTCCTTTTTCAGCAACCCATGGGTTGCGTTATCCAAGAGAACTTCGGTAGCTCTAATGTCAAATGGAAGAAAATTTTAATCCCTATGACCCTCTACAGATGCCAAGAAAATAACAGAAAGCCACTAAAAAGAAGGGAAAAGAGAGGTCCAACTACAAAGCTAAAAATACTATGCAATGCACAGATATGAACACATGCAATATGAAATTCGATTAGACCCAACGATGAATCGTGCTCATCCTAGAGAACTCACAGGAAACATAGGGTGAGCAATGGAGAGGTGTATCAATGTCTTAGTGTGCAAGGCAACAATATGCCCCCTTTGTTTGCATGACACTAAATGGGGAATCCTTCATATAGGAAGAAAAAAAAGGTAGGTTTTACTCTTTGGATTCGCAATGGACAACGCATATCACTTAATCCTATAGTATTTCCTCTAAGAACACAAAAATCCTAACCTAATTCCTCTAACATCCAAACCTAAGGGGCTCTAAGAAAGAAAATCACTAGAGTTCAAGAATCTCACTGATGCAGCAGCTGATGATACATTCTTTGGGCATGTCCAAGCTCCCTCGCAATGAGGAATATGAATTCATTCCTTCTCTGAGATGAGGAAAAAGCTCTCCTTACAGAGAGGATGAAGAAACCAAAGTTTCCTTCTTCAAAGTGATGAAGAAGCTCTCCTCACTGTAGAGAATGATAAAGAATACTAGAGTTTCTCCTTCCCCAAAGTTAGGAGGAAACTCTTCTAAGCTCAACTCACGGAGAGTTGTAATGGAAGAAGAAGAGGACTACAAAAGTGAAAGAAAATAAGAAGAAAGAGGCGAAGAAGATGGAAGAACCTTTTCTTTGACCTTCTCTTTGAGGAAGATGAAGGATTCCTCCAATATTCCTTTGAAAGCTCCTTGCTCAAGCTCTCTCTCTTTATTCAACTCCAAAAATCACAGTCGATCGCTCCTCCAAAGCCCCTCTCAACAGCTTCTTATTCCTTAAAGAGCACATCCAATGGTCTCAAGCCTCTTTCCTAATTTACATTGGGCTCAAACTACTCCCCATGCCTATTTTGGGTGAACAACTTGACAATGAGGAATGAACCATTGATCACGGCTACTTCGTCGGCGGAAATTTGGGGAGTGAAAGGCAGATATCGTGAAACCGGTTGAATCAGTGTGGTCAAGCCAAACTCGGGTGTGGTCATACCACTGTTCAAGGCACCGTGGATGAAGGGTCGGCGTGGCGATGCCCAAGACCCTGCATAATTACATCGGGTGCTCTATCTGGTCAGCATGGTCACTCCATCCTCAGAAGTGGCCACACTGGTTGAAAGACATGGGTGCCTTCAAGAAGGTTTCGACATAGTTATGCTAGTTTTGGGCATGGTTATGCTAGTTTTGGGAATGGTCATGCCACCTTTTAGGCATGGCCACACTCAATTTAAGCATGGTGATGCTGATACCCACATAAATCTGGCTTCCGTAAAAGTTCATCAAAGAGGTTTTGAGCCTCATGGGAACTCTAGAGGACTGGATACAAGCATAACATGATCTTTGAACACCCATAGAAGTCATAAATGCATCCCTGAAGCCTGAGAAGATGCTCCATATGTGTGTCACAAAGAAAAAATGGTTCCAGCAAGAAATCCATTTGTCTGGGCCTTAGTATTAAGGTATGAACACTTGTTGGGAAATTTCATTGACAATCTATGTCACGAGAACTCCTATATCAACAACACACAGCGCTCATGACGCCAGAATGACCTTCAACGTGGAGGAAATCAAAAGTGATGTCAACCTGGCGATTATTGCCTCAGAGCACAGCTATGGTGGTATAGTCCCCAACTATTATGCCTAAAGCATACATTTAAAAGTCCAATGGGCTCCTTGAGTCACAATAGGCCATGAGTAATCTCGGTTTGGTTCTGTGTCACTCAGAAAGGACATAAGGTATGCATTGCATCAGAAATAGATGCTAACAGAGTTCTAGGAAATAATCAGTTCATCATGACAGGAACATCCCTATGCATCAAGACCTAACCATGTTAGCAATCCCTATGCTTCAAGAGAGGTAGTCAACCCAATACAAACAGAGATCCCTTGTCAGCAATCCATGAATTATGTCATCCAATGAGACCTCATTAACTCTATGATAAAAGGAAAGAGACTCTAAAGTCCTATGGCCCTCTATAGCTATAATAAATAAAGAAATAACTTAGGATGCCTCCAGAGAGAGAGCAACAGAGAGGGTCAGCTACAAAGCAGAAGACACTCCCACAAAGAACTTAAACCCCATCTGGGTTGAAGAGCCTCAAATGCCCTAATCATGTTAGACATCGATCACAATAAGAATAGAATGCTTGGTCAGTAGGGTTGAAGAAGCACGAGGACTTCTCCTCAAGACATGCAAATTGATTTAAAGCATTTATAAGGTGGAGGCTTTATTAGGGATGATTTGGAATATAGTCATGTCATGCAAATAATTTTAAAACCGTCCTGAGGGCAATGCAGAAAAGTAAAGCAGATTTTTAATCCTAAATAATGACTAATCTTAATCTTTTATTATTAAGATTTTCTTATAAAAAGAATATTTTAGTTCCTTAAAGAGTCTAAGTTACATTTCATGGAGCTACCAAACAAACCACAAAACAAGAAAGTGCGAATTTCATCACACATCATGGAAAATAAAAATGTCAAATAAATAAATAGATTGAGTGTCATTGGGTTAGCAACATATCCCAGAAAACAAAAAGCAGTCAGGCTCTGCATATATAAACATGTTCCTAGCTCTATACAAAAACATAAATACAGAAATAAGGTACAGAACATAAATTAACCGCTCATAGTCCCCGTCACGTGGTTCCATGCATCACTCCTCGGAACCCGTGCATATACATTATTTCTGATACAAACTCAACCTAAGTGACACTAAAAGAAAATACATAGTAAAGTCCAGAAAAACTCGGCCTGCACTGAAGTAAGCTTAGCACAAAAGATACCAACATGCAAAGTAATGAACAGTGTCTGGTAGGAGAGAGGCTAAACATCACTTGCAGAAACTGCGTTAGATAAAACTATAACAGTCCCCCCTATTGGACATAGCTCCCTGCAAAAAGACTGAACTAATAAACTATTGTGCACATCTTAAACCCAGTAAACACACAAAGTCTCAAACAATATGCATAGTTAAGGCACAAAACAAAGAACAATAATTAGGGCATGAAAACCTAACTACACTCTAGCCCTATTCTAGCAAGCTTCTAGAAGCAATATGTCCTATAATAAACACCTAAGTGTGTGCAAAATGTGTGGCTAAGGCTGAAAGTGGCTAACCGACCCAATGTGGCCAACAAGCCTGTCTAAATGACCAAGTGTGCTCGACCGACCGAAACCTTGCAAAATTCATTTTTTGTGCAAATTTTAAAATTATGTAAATGCAACCAAACAAGATGACATGCATATGCTCAAAATGATGATGCAACCAAAACCATTCAATGGTGAGTCAAAAACCTCACATAGATGAAACTATCATGGGTTTGAAAGATGGAGAGGTGCATCAACACCTTGTTGTGCGAGGAACCAAATGCTCACGTCTATTTGTATAGATGAGCACAAAAAACTTCTTGAAATGAGTAGTTTTTTGAAAGACCTAAAGAGTGGGGATCAAGGAGGTTTCACCATTTTTTAAGTTTTGTGGCTTTACTTTTCCATCCAAGTGAAGCCACTGTAATAAACTGCTAGATTAGTACAACATTTTCTTTGCAATGGGTTAAGAATCTAGGGATTTTTCAGATAGTTCACTCAAGGATCGTAGGAAAAATGAAGAAAAGCTTCATATTCTAAGGCATCCTCTAATATAAACCCTAAGCTTTTTTTCTCTAACACAAAACGCAAGGAAGCTTGCTAGAAACAAAATAACAAAGAGCTTAGAGATTTCACCTTCACAAAGTTTAGAGACGCGTTCTCTTGGCTTGCTTTTAGCTCCTTTTACGCCCAATGCAAGGATGAAGCTCTCCTTCACAAGGAAAGCTCAAGAACTCTAAGGAGATCCTCACACACTCACTCTCTTCTCAAGAAAATGAGAAGTGGAGAAGTGAATGGGGGAGAGTATGAAAATTCTATAGGAAAGAAGAAGTTGAAAACCCTAGAGCTCCCTCTTTTCCTCCAAGAGGACTCACCTCAAGCTCTCCTCATCCAAGAATGCTCTTCACTATATTGAAAATCCTCCTCATGGTAAAAAATATCAGCCCCAACTCTTCTACCTAGAGATTCTACCAAAAAAATGAAGGGTGCCCCCTTTGTCTAATCGTCTCCATGCTCAAATATGGCATATGGACCATAAAAGGAGGTCTGTGTTCGATGTGCTAGCCATGCAATCCTTTCGGCTTTTGAGGTGGCAACCGTGAGACCTCTCCCAATCACCTAAAGGCCAAATTAGCCCCCAAATCGCTTGGCTCGGCCAGAGGGGCTCAGCTCAATTTGGACAAAAAAAATTATCCAACGTGGGTGTATCGAGGTCGCGGCCGATTGCTCCAAATCCAATGGTCAGACCTGGGAGCCCGAAATAGGGCGCAAACAACTTAAGGCAAAGCGATGTTGGTGCGTCAGGTTTTTGGTGTGGGTGCACCCAAAACGGAGCGCTAGTTGTCCATGTTGTTTATTTGTCGGAGTGGGGGCAGCACTGGTTTGGCTCGGGTGCACCGAAGAAAGGAAGGCGCGGGTGCGCCCGGGTCATGACGGTGCGGCTTGGGGAACGCAAGTGGATGTTTGTGAGCTATGCAGCACCAAATAAGAATGGAATACAATCCCGAAGGCCCAACAGAATGTCCCGAACGTATGACATGCAAAAAAAAAATGATGCCAACACCAACATCATTAACTATTCACAAATCAAATGCATGTGTTAAATATAGTAAGTTCAAAAAAGCAAAGGGATTGTATGTAATTTATTATTGACTTAAATAGCTAACACCTAAACTTTTATGGTTACATGCACAGCACTCAAATCCTTGACAAAAGAATTGTATGTAAATCTAAATATGAAAGGTTAGGTGTTAGAACTGTAAATTGAAAAGAATTGTATGTAAAGTTAAATATGAAAGCCCAGGTGTTAGATATGATTTGTATGGTATGCATGTAGATTTTTGGTATAATGAGCTCAATCATTATACCAAAAATGATTTTGTAGCATGATTCTTAAACCCCTCTTATTGGGATGGAGTGGCGATGGACAAATTCACATGCAACTAGGATACTAATTTTCCCTCTTAAATAACAATGTGAACATAACAAATACAAGCTAAGTATTAATTATTTATATTAATATTTGTGGTGTGGGCATATATATTTATTATTTTATTAGAATTTAGGATTTTAGATGAATTTTTTTTTGTTGGGATTTAATTATATTCTTTAGATTAAAAATTACAATTTAAAAGAGCTTAATATGTTTTAGATTTAAATTTTTGTATTACATAAATCATAAAATTTTAATATAAAAACATTATAATATATTGTTTTAATTATTAAATTATTTCAAGTCTTAACGAGCCGACACGATCGAACAAATAGAGGAGATGTCAGATGAACTAGTCCGTGCAAATGTCATCAACATTGATGGGAGAGTACTAGAATTCTATGGAGGTTGATGAGCCAGTCTTAAGAGGCTCTGATCAGGGGAACTATGCACGACTGATTTCACTCTGATCACTCACTTACAAAGATTTTGGAGAAGAGTGAACTTGTGTACTCACCATCCATAGTGTGTTATTTCAACTAGGTTATGCCTCATAGTTTTTTTCTCATTTCCAGAATTTTCCACATAAAAATTGTTGTCTTCTCTGATTTTTCTTTAATTGCCTGTGTGTGTATTAGAATTTCATGCATCACTAAGACAACAATTCATTACACTACCATCGTGGACATTCAGACACATCAATTCTAGGCAACTTCTTAAGCTCTATTATGCACTAAATGTTCATACATTATATTAAAGCTTAATTTAAATGGGGTGCAAACATCTCTCTTAAACTCAAATTTTTCCTACTAATAAGATGTGAATCAAGCCCACCAGTGTACTAGGAATTTTCACACTACGTATGGTTTCAATAACTTCTTAAGGTCTTTCAAAATACAAGTAGTATGCCTTGATTATTTTTCTATGAATTTAGTGCTTATTAAGCTTTCAAGTAGTCTATTTGCTTATAAACTTTTTTTTTTTATATCTTAGTGTTATGTTAAATTTCCTTATAAATTCTAATTTCTAAGTTCTTTTCAACTTCTATGTCATAACAGGATATCTATTAAAAATATATATATATTGGGATTTTTCAAACCAGCCTTAGTGAGTTCTAATTAGAGTTTTAATCAATCCTAGTGCCATGCTAATGCTTTCTTTCTCTAAAAAAATAAAAATCATTTAAGATCTTAAATAAAAATTGAAGAAGACATCAAATGGTGTTGAAGTGGCAAAAGAATGAAAGCAAAAAACAGGAGAGGAAGAAGCAAACACAACCATAGAAAAAGTAAAAAAAAGTGAAAATGATGAGATTAACCATAAACTTTTCTTCTCTAAATGATCATATTTGGAATAAATCTCGAATAAAATTTTGTTGTTGGATCATAATTTGTCTGTGGACTCACACATCAAGGAAATAATTAGCAATGAGAATAGCAATGAAGAAATAGAGAATTGATTTATCGATTTATCTGTGGTATAATTAACTCTCTTAATGAAAATGACTTTTGGACATACACTAATGAACTTGAAGTTCTAACTTCTTATTTGCTTGTACCCCTAGGCTCTAGCATGATTTATTCTCAAAGATGATAACATTACATAACCACAATCCTAAAATTTGATTCATATAAGATTTGAAGAACTCTGAGCAATGTCAACCTACATTAAGGTTTGTTAGGTGCAGTTGCAACTATTTAAAGAAGTGGTTGTGAAGTTATTGAAAAAAAAAATTGAGGTTCAAAAAATGAATTGGCAATTACAATTATACATATATATTTTTTTTCAAAAAGTTAGAGTATAACTTTCTAGTAGCCACCGCATTTAGTCAAATCTGATTGAAAAATACAGCTTTTTAAAAAATAAAGGCAAAGATCAGTTTTTGCAAAGCACAAAAATTATCGCACGACACTGCACCGCAACCACACCGTTGCCCAAACTCATCCTAACTCTCTAGCTTTTGATAAAAGGTTCGGATGGATCCATAATTTGTACATCAACCGATTAGAAGAGTTCAAAATCATAGCAATATACATGGACATGCATAATAGCATTCAAATGTTTTCACCTAGCTGAATAATGTCAGAATTTTATAAAATGTACTTTCATATTACAATAATTGGTAAAGGAAATTATGGGAATATCGAAACAGTCATAGTCCTGTCTCGTTTGATATTCATTTTTGACAGCTATTTATATACTCTTAAGACAGAAGAATTGAACTTTAGAAATTTGATAGATCTCAAGTCAATCATTGTGAAAGATTAATACTATGCAAATTATTAAATAAATAATTTTTATGAAAGAGTTAAACTAACATGTAGTTCTAAAATATAATTTAATCTAAAATATTGGTTGAATATTTTAAACTCTGAGACACCATCAACAAATTTATCATTCAACATAAATTTGGATGTATGACATAAATCTTGAGGCATTTTTTTTAGTAAGGGTAGTTCAAAGCTCGATCAAAAGTTATCATGAACTCTGATTTAAACAAACTTATAATCAAACTGACCGGCTCAAAAAGACGGACGCGTCAATACTGTAATTGATCCAATCCGAGTCAAATCATGCACAAATCAAGCTATTAAATAGTTTTTGAAAGTTTTCAGTGCATAATTAAAAGGTCAAACGTATTCCAAATCTATGTCTATAGTCAAATTGAGCGTCTCGACGAGAATAATCCAACGAGCCCAAGCTCGATTCATTCTGACATCTTTAAGGCACTCAAATGTTCACTGAGTGTCATATAAACAACAGAACCACTCTGAAACATCCGATCAAAGTAGTATGGATTTATTTCTTTATTCAACCAGAATTCTATAAATAGCACCCTTCCCTCCTCTTGTAAAGGGATCAAGATCTTGAGTCAAAAGAAGACAAGCTTGGAAGATGGGGTCGAGATCCAGCATCGTTTCTGCATCGTAGATCCAGTGAACACCTTCTCTAGCAACTGCTGCCAACTACGACCAACACCCTCCGAACAATTTCTGCATCTTTTGCCTCCGACATCCGCCCCCTCCGGCCAGCTGTGACTGCCACCAGCTACCAAATATGAATGTTGCCCGCCGACCACTGTCAACCAACATCGGCCAACTTACTCATTATAGTGAAGTCCCTTGTTGAGTCATAATGTGTATTATAAAATCTCAACATAGGTTGCAGAATAGTGAATCACCAAACAGAGCAATATGTAGTTAAGTATATCGTGTACCAACTCACCCAGAATATGGTGCAACGACACACTCTGAAGAATGTGTAATAACACATCCCAAATACAATACACAATGCAGTCTAATGACTGTAAAACAATGCGTCCCACATGTCGTGCAACAACGCCTCCCGAAGACAGTATAACAATGCTCTCCAAATATGGTACAACAACACACCCCACATACAATGTAATGAAGTCTCCTAAAAATGATGTAACAATGCAACCCGAATGTTGTGCAACAAAACACAAGATGATGATGTAAATTGCACCCCACATACAGTGCAGCAACGCCTCCCAAAAACGGAGTACTAATGTACCCAAAGACGGTGAATTTCTCCGGGCTCTTAAAGCTCCATCATTGCAGCCTGCAACTATGACTTACTTGACCAACTTCAACCTACAAGACCCAACGCTCATGAAGCTCCCCGACTCCAACCTTTGCGGCCTAGAAACGCCATCATAACTCACCATTATGACCCACACAAACAACTATGACCAACGTGGTCCACAAATCATGCAGCTCTCGATCTGGCCTCCTACTCCAGTCTTCGCGACCTATAAATGATATCATAACTCACCACCATGACCTACACGACTAACTATGGCCTTCGTGGTCCATAATTAGTGTAGCTTCTTACTCTGACCCTTGTTGCTTATGGACATCATCGCGGTACACCTCTATGACCTATATAACCAACTATGTCTTAAGTGATCTACAACTCATGTAGTTGTCGACTTCAGCCTCCACAACCTACAGACATCATCAAAGCTCATCACCACGACCTATGCAGCTAAATATGACCTATATTGTCCATAACTCATACAACTCCTAACTTCAACCCCTGTGACCAACAAAAGTCATCACAACTCACTACTATGGCTTGCGCAACTAAATGCAGCCTGCTCGGTCCATAGCTCATGCAGTTCTCAACTCGGGCCTCTATGCTCTACGGACGTCATCACAATTCACCACTACGACCTACACAGCAAAATATAGCCTATGTTGTCCACAACACTTACAACTCCTGATTTTGGCCCATGTAGCTAACGGAAGTCATCATAGCTCACAGCCATGGGCTACATGACCAACTACGACTTACATGGTTCACGACACATGCAACTCTCAACTCCGGCCTTCACATCCTCCTAAAGTCTTCACAGCTCACCACCATGGCCTACTTAAGTAGTCGACAACTTGTACAGCCCCTAACTCCAACTTTTGTGGCCTACAAACATTATCATAGCTCACAATTACGACATATATGACCAACTAGGGCTAACAAGGCTCATAGCTCTTGTAGTTTTTCAGTACAGTCCGTGTCACCAATCAATGCTCCTAAATAAATCATATGTGGTCCACACGATCAACTACCTATCATGCCTTTCAATTATAGCCTATAAGATAAACTGTCGTGATAACCACCACATACAAAATTCACTGCAGACTACTGCCTCCATAATAATTTACTATAAGCCTTGCAATCTGCTATCACGGATAATTACATTATTCACAATCATACTACACATATTATTAATGAACTACTATTGTACATTTATAATGACTAACTTTGTAACTCCATCTTCGCTAATTCAAGAGAAAAATGAACTTGTGTATTCACTATTTATAGTGGATTATTTCAATTTGGTCAGAATCATGATTTTTTCCTTTTTTTAAAGTTTTCCACGTAAAAAGTAGAAATGTCATCTCTTACTTCTCTTTAATTACTAGATGTGTTGGGTTTCTTGCAACACTAAGATGATAATTCATTCATCTACTGTCACGGACCTTCCGAAGCATATCAAACACAAAACCATTCATAATTTATTTTGATATTACCTAAAAATTAACCATTATGTGTTTTTTTTTTTTTCAATTGTTATGCTAGTTATTTTCGATATTTGAACTTATAATATATATGTTTAGCAAAAACAAAAATTTGTTCATAAAAAAGTTGCTTATTATTCTTTTATAAATTATAATTTAATTATGAGTAATACTTCAATTTTAATTTTATTAATAAATATGTAGTGTTTTATTTTTTAGCCTCATTTATTATTTTTAAATAACTGATATTATTTGTTCAAAATTTATTATGTCCAACTATATTACTTCAATCAAATTTGATCATATAGATTTTTCTCTCACAAAAATAGTACAAAAAACAATTAAATGCAATTTTATCCAACAACCATTCATTTTATTTAATAGTATGTACATCACAACATAAAACTATAAAAACCAATAAATAACAATCATGGACTGGCCCAAACCTCCAACCTTGAACCTAATATTCGACCGATTTGGTCTAGGCTGAAATCATTTTTACACATAATCATGACTGAACCAGTTAGAATCAATGAAGTAGTCTTATTTTTTAAAAAATAATGGATTTTATTATCCAATTTTAACTTTTTAATTTGACAGGATGACAATAAAGGCATTTAAACTAAAAATGAAAAAAATGTCCGGTCCAAAAATTTTTAATTTAAAATAATATTAAAAAAGATAAACAAAGAAGCTCTGTTAGTAGGGAAAAAATTTGCATACGTCAAGGGGTACGCAGAGATGAGAACATAATAGGGTACAGAGGTGTTATACGGGAGTGACATGGAGGTTACAAGCATGTTATAACTTCCTTGTAACTTTCGTGTAACTCAACTGTAACCCAAGCTTTTATTTTATCCATTGGAATTACAAAGTTACAGCGGTGTTACACAATAGTTACACGGGAAGTACAACGGGGTTATAACCCCCTTGTAATCCCCGTATAACCCCCGCATACCCTATTATGTACATATCTCTGCTTACCCTTTGACGTACGCAAATTTTTCCCTGTTAGTAGAGGCTTATCTCTCTAAACTAATAAATGGACTGCATCTAATCGATGTTGGATAAGACCCACAGCCCCCAAAAAAATATTATGCAAAATATTCAAAAACGACGCCTTAAATTAAAATATAGTTTATTAGATAGATAAAAATAATATTATTACAAGAACGAGCATACATCCAATTGATCTAGAAGAATACCTAAAAATAAAATCTTTTTGAGAGCTCTTATGGTCAACTCATTATAATAATTAATAAAATTATTATTTATAATGAAATTGTATAGTATTTATTAGTATAATATATCATCCTTATTAAGGATATTCCTTATTTTATTTTTTTTATTTTCCTACAATTTTGTTTTTACAAAACTTTTTTCAACTAATGTTTGAATCAAACAAAGCGGCATTTTTTGTATTTAACGCTTGTATGCAGAGGTATAAACGAGCCCAAATTCGGGCATATATCATTGATGTTCAGCTTCTGTTCGTATCAGCTAATGAACATTATCCATGTCTGACTCGTTAATTTATTGTTGTTCGTGCTCCGCTTGGATTAAACTTGATATGAATAAAAAATTATTTTAAATATTAAAATTTTAAATTAATTAAATGTTTTGATATCACGTGCATTGGATGTCCGCTCGAATGTCTTAAATTATTTTTCATGCTTCCCATTGCTGAAGATGTCAGTAGGGCTGTCAAAAAAGCTCGTTGTTCGCGAACAGCTCGTGTTCGGTTCGTCAATGAGTTCGTGTTCGGTTCGTTCGATAAGTAAACGAGACAAACGCGAATAAATTTTTTTCGTTCGGTTAGTTAAACGAACAAGACACGAACGGTGATGCGTTCGTTCGTGTTCGAATCGTTATTGTTTGAAATATAAAATAATATAAAATAATTATATATAAAAAAAATTTTATATTTTAAACATTAAATTTTATAAATTATAATATATAATAAAATAATAATAATAATATATTAATATACTATAGTAGTAATATACTAATATAGATATT
>JXCR01044879.1:377395-411954 GCA_002079205.1 Phalaenopsis hybrid cultivar | reverse complement strand
GTAAAATTTCTCTAGAAGAGTTTATCCATAGAGCCAGAAGGAGCACAAAAAGATTGGGATTTCTTCCTCCTTGAATGGCTTCAAGCGATAAGGGATAATGGTAACACAAGTTTCACTGCCTCATTTGCTTGTGGGGATAAGCATATCCATAAGAATAAACTGTGTTTTGTGCCATAAGAGTTTCTAGAAACAATGAAAAACAGGGATATTAGTAATATAAGCTTTTGAAAAAAGTTGATTCTTTTTTACATTGAAAAACAAGGATGGAAAAAAGACAGGATCTAGCTGAGATTATGAACTTTCAGGGTATCGAAGTTGGCTGGATTCCAAACAATCATACGTCAATATACCTTTTTAAACAATGATTGGTACAAATATTTTCTTATTTCAAGGGAATAACATTCAGACTAGCAGGAAGAGTTTNTATATATATATATTTCAAAAAGTTAGAATATAACTTTCTAGCAGGCACCGCACTTAGTCAGGTCTGATTGAAAAATACATCTATTTAAAAAATGAAGGCAAAGATCAGTTTTTGCAAAGCACAAAAACTATCGCACGACACTACACCACAACCACACCGTTGCCCAAACTCATCCTAAATCTCTAGCTTTTGATAAAAGGTTCGGATGGATCCATAATTTGTACACCAACCGATTAGAAGAGTTCCAAATCATAGCAATACACATCGACACGCATAATAGCATTCAAATGGTTTCACCTAGCTGAATAATGTCAGAATTTTATAAAAATTACTTTCATATTACAATAATTGGTAAAGAAAACACAAGAGCGGTTATGAGAATATCAAAACAGTTATAGTCCTCTCTCGTTTGATATTCATTTTTGATAGCTAATTATATACTTTTAAGACAGAAGAATTGAACTTTAGGAATTTGATAGATCTCAAGTCAATCATTGTGAAAGATTAATATTATGCAAATTATTAAGTAAATATTTTTTTATGAAAGAGTTAAACTAACATGCAGTTCTAAAATATAATTTAATCTAAAATATTGGTTGAATATTTTTAACTCTGATACACCATCAATAAATTTATCATTCGACATAAATTTGGATGTATGACATAAATCTTGAGGTATTTTTTTTAGCAAGGGTCGTTCAGAGCTCGATCAAAAGTTATCAAGAACTCCGATTTAAACAAACTTATAATCAAACTGACCGACTCAACAAGACGGATGAGTCAGTACTGTAATTGATCCAATCCGAGTCAAATCATGCACAAATCAAGCTATTTAACAGTTTTTGGAAGTTTTCAGTGTATAATTAAAAGGTCAAACGTATTCCAAATCTATCATGTCTATAGTAAAATTGAGCGCATCGACGAGAATAATCCAACGAGACCAAGCTCGATTCATTCTGACATCATTAAGGCACACAAATGTTCATTGAGCGTCATGCAATCAAGAGACCTCTCCGAAACATCCGATTAAAATGATATGGATTTCTTTCTTATTTCAACCAAAATTCTATGAATAGCACCCTACCCTCCTCTTGTAAAGGGATTAAGATCTTGAGTCAAAAGAAGACAAAAGCCAAACGGAACAATGTGTAGTTAAGTATACCATGTACGAACTCACCCAGAATATGGTGCAACGACACACTCTGAAGAATTTGTAATAACAAATCCCAAATATGATACAACGACGCAGTCTAATGACTGTGTAACAATGCATCCCACATGTCGTGCAACGACGTCTCCCAAAGACAATATAACAATGCTCTCCAAATATGACACAACAACACACCCTACATACAATGTAATGACGTCTCCTAAAAATGGTGTAACAATGCACCCCGAATGTTTTGCAACGAAACACAAGATGATGATGTAACACATACAGTGCATCAACACCTCCCAAAAATGGAGTAATAATGTACCACAAATACGGTGAATTTCACCGGGCTCTTAAAGCTCAATCATTGCACCCTACAACTATGACTTACGTGACCAACTACAACCTACAAGACCCAACGCTCATGAAGCTCCCCGACTCCAACCTTTGCGTCCTACAAACGTCATCATAGCTCACCGTTATGACCTGCAAAAACAACATGACCAACGTGGTCCACAACTCATGCAGCTCTCGATCTGGCCTCCTACTCCAGTCTTTGCAACCTACATATGATATCATAACTCACCACCATGACCTACACGACCAACTACGATCTTCATTGTCCATAGATAGTGTAGCTTCTTACTCCGACCCTTGTTGCTTATGGACATCATCGCGGTACACCACTATAGCCTATATACCAACTACGTCTTAAGTGGTCTACAACTCATGTTGCTCTCAACTTCAGCCTTCACAACCTACGAATATCATCAAAGCTCATCACCACAACCTAGGCAGCTAAATATGACTTATGTGTTACATAACTCATACAACTCCGAACTTCAACCCCTGTGACCTTCAAAAGTCATCACAGCTCACCACTATGACTTACGCGACTAAATGCAACCTACTAGGTCATAGCTCATGCAGTCCTCAACTCGGGCCTCTATGCACTACGGACACCATCACAATTCACCTCTAAGACCTACACAACAAAATATAGCATATGTTGTCCACAACACCTACAGCTCCTGATTTGGGTCCATGTGGCTAACGGAAGTCATCATAGCTCACAGTCATGGGCTACATGACCAACTATGACTTACATGGTTCACGACACATGCAACTCTCAACTCCAGCCTTCATGTCTTCACAGCTCACCACCATGGCCTACTTATGTAGTCCACAACTTGTACAACCACTAAATCCAACTTCTGTGGCCTACAAACATTATCATAGCTCAAAATTACGACATATATGACCAACTATGACCAACATGGCTCATAACTCTTGTAGTTTTTTACTACAGCTCGTGTCACTAATCAATGCTCATAAATAAATCATATGTGGTCCACACGATCAACTACCTATCATGACTTTCAATTATGACCTATAAGATAAGCTGGCACGATAACCACCACATACAAAATTCACTGCAGACTATTGGCTCTATAATAATTTACTATAAGTCTTGCAGCCTGCTATCATCGATAATTACATTATTCACAATCATACTACACATATTATTAATGAACTACTATTGTACATTTATAATGACTAACTTTGAAACTCCATCTACGCTAATGCAAGAGAAAAGTGAACATGCGTGCTCATTATTAATAGTTGATTATTTCAATTTGGTCAGAAATCGTGATTTTTTTTTAAGGATTTCCACGTAAAAAGTCGAGATGTCATGTCTTACTTCTCATTAATTACTAGAAGTGATGGGGTTTCTTGCAACACTAAGATGATAATTCATTCATCTACTGCCACAGACCTTCTGACACACTTCAAACACAAAACTATTCATAATTTATTTTGATATTACCAAAAAATTAACTAGTATGTGCTTTTTTTTTTCAATTGTCATGCTAGTTATTTTCATTATTTAAACTTATAATATATATGTTTAGCAAAAACAAAAAATTTGTTCATAAAAAAGTTGCTTATTATTATTTTATAAATTATAATTAAATTATTATTAATACTTCAATTTAAATTTTATTAATAAATATATATTGTTTTATTTTTTAGTCTCATTTATTATTTTTTAAATAAGTATAACTGACATTATTTGTTCAAAATTAATTATGTCAAACTATATTACTTCAATCAAATTTGATCATATAGATTTTTCTCCCACAAAAATAGTATAATAAAATTAAATGCAATTTTATCCTACAACCATTCATTTTATTTAATAATATGTACATCACAACATAAAACTATAAAAGCCAATAAATCACAATCATGGACTGAACCAATCCTTCAAACTTGAACCTAATATTCGATCGAACATGAACCCAATTAAATCAATTTCACACATAATCATGATTGAAATAGTTAGAATCAATGAGCTACTCTGTTTTTTTTTAAAAAAATAATGGATTAAAATATTCTCCAATTTTAGCTTTTTAATTTGATAGAATTACAATAAAGATATTTAAACTAAAAATGAAAAAAAAATATTAGGTAAAAAATATTTGATTTAGAATATTATTAAGAAATGTGAACAATGAAGCTCTATAATTAGAGGCTTATCTCTATAACCTAAATGGCTTGCATCTAAGCTATGTTGGATATGATCCACAAGTCTCAAAAAAAATATTTTTCAAAATATTCAAAAATTAACAGCCTTAAATTAAAATATTGTTTATTAGATAGATAAAAATAATATTGCTAAATCATTATTATATTATCCATATTATATTAAAATAATTTTGATATTTATTACATCATCTCGTTCAACCGATTCAATCTCCCATCCATTTTTCGCAGCACCTTTAAAAAGCAATTTATTATTATTTTTTTAATTATTAAATTTTTTAGACCATCAAAACATGAATTTTTCAAATAAGCACGTTCGACTTGAATTTTAGAGTGTTGGTTCGTGCGACATGTTCTTGAATCTGTCATTAATTAAAATTTACTATTAAGCTCCCATTCATAATTAATTGTATACCAAAAGTAGTAAGGGCATATGCCCAATTGTTCTAGAAGAAACCTAAAAATAGAAACTTTTTGGGAGCTCTCATGAACAACTACCGCTGTCAATACGGCTCGTTTTTCGCGAACAGCTCATGTTTGGCTATTAAGAAGCTCGTATTAGGCTCATTCGCTAAGTAAACGAGCCGAACACAAACAAAATTTTATTTGTTCATGTTCAGCTCGTTCTGGCTCAAAATACTACTAATCAATTATATATATAAATATATAAATCTTTGATGAGAAGTATTTTTAGAAAAATCAATTGACTACAGGCTACAAAAATTTATAATCAATTAAAAATATTAATTAAGAAAATAAAATAAAAATTATTAAAATAGATTCAAATGATGTTTTAATATAAACAAAAAATTTTAAATCTTGCCCAAATCTTTAATATTTTATTGCTACATAATTAGGATTGTCAAAATGATTTATTGTTCGTGAATGGCTCGTTAAGCAAACGAGTTGAATCGTTAAGCAGACGAGCCGAACACGAATACACTTTTTGAGCTCAAAATATACGAGCCGAATACGAGCTGAGCATGGGCTCGCATGTGCTCGGCCCATTTACACCCCTACAGACAACTCCTCGCTATAATAATTTTTAAATTATTATTTATAATGAAATTGTATAGTATTTATTAGTATCATATATCATCCTTATTAAGGATATTCCTTCTATTATTTTTCTTATTTTCCTACCATGTTGATTTTACAAAACTTTTCTCAACTAATGTAAGAATCAAACAAAGAGGCATTTTCTGTATTTAATGCTTGTATATAGAGGAGTAAACAAGCCAAGCTTACACAGCCCAAATTCGGGTTAGAAAATATCATTCTTCATGTTTAGCTCCTGTTCGTATCAGCTCGTGAACAATGCCCGTGTTTGACTCATTAATTTATTGTTGTTCTTGCTTGGCTAGAATTAGACTTGACATGAATAAAAAAAAAATTTAAGTATTAAAATTTTAAATTAATTAAATATTGATATCAATTTTGATATCACGTGTATTGGATGTCCGCTTGAACGACTTGAAAGTATTTTTCATGCATTAATAGCTTCTCAGTGCTCAAGATGTCAGCTTTTTGGTTTATCATCGAATACAACGACTACGACCCCAAAATTCTCTTAAAGTAATATCAATTAGGACTCATTTGATGTAGTTAGGCATCAAAATTTATTTCAAACATCACAAAACTCCTCAAAACACTTAAAAATAACAATTTTGTTTTCACACACAAAGAAGGGGAAAACAAAATCATTATTTAGTATTTTGTTGATTTTTTTAAGTTTGTACTTCTGGCCATCAGAAGCTGCAGTGAAGTTTTGTTACCTCGCCATAACAAGCAAACATGTCTACATCATCAGGGAAGCCGAACATCCAAAAATTCATTACGATTCATGCCACCCAATCTTCATCTTCATCGTCATCCTGAAAATTGCCAATATTTGAAAATAATTACAGAAGTCAAACTTCGTGTAAAATCTGGGAACAGAGAACCAGACGTATAAAGAAGAAAACATAAAGAACCAGCAATCAGTAACTCTAAGAAAACCTCAACTACCGAACAGAGATTATTTTGATTTCCAGGACAGTCGAACCAGATAAACAGGGTGGCGAAAAGCAATGGCATATTAATCAGTGAAAACACAAGAAAAATCCTCATATAATTTGGTCAAAAAATTGCACAGCAACCAAAACACCTGATTTTCTATGATATTTATGATATATGCCTACTTTACTTAAATTTATTTAGGTCGTTGTGTTAATGTTTTCTGTTTTCATGACACAGGGTTCATGGGCACATCATATGACATTCATAGAACAAAAACATTGGATGATCATTAGTGTGACCGTTATATCAAACGCAAAATCAATCCATAGACATATGTAAAATCCTTTTAAATGTTATGGATACACTCGAACCTCATTAAATGGCTTTTCGTGGAATCATTTGATGCTTTCTTGTGAGCTGTTTATCATATTATTGTTCATTTCATTAACAATATTAATCATTTTTTTCATAATTTAACAAAACCAGGATAGAAACGGTTGAAAGAATAGCCTCTAACCTTCATAAATTTCCCTTTAAGGTCTTCTAAATGGGGTGATATTTTTCCACATTTTTTAAACTATATTAAACATCCTTTTTTTTTTTTTTTTTTTGGTTTAACGGTAAAATNTTAAACATCCTTTTTTTTTTTTTTTTTTGGTTTAACGGTAGAATTTCATTAGAAACTCCAAAGTTAGGCGTGCTCATCCAGAAGCACTCTTAGGATGGGTAACCAACAAGGCAAACCATTAAGTCATTTGGCTAAAGCTGACGCTACCTTGATAGGTGAGTTTAGGTTATCACAAATGGTATTAGAACATTACACCAGCCGAAAATGGAAACTGTGTCACACAACAAAAAGTCCTACGCCATGGAAGTCGCCTCTTGAAAACTGGATGAGACAAATTGTTACATTGTAGGAGTCACATCTTAAATTTTTAAGGGCCACCTCTAGAATCCTATATGTCTGGTGAATGATTCTAGGCTAAGGGAACTGACGAGGACGTCAGAAGTATTTAAGTGAGGGAGATTGTGAAATCCCTCAAGTATAATGAAGCTGAACACATAAACATCGAGGTGTCTTTTTGTGTAACGATGAAACTTCATTAAAAACTCCAAAATTAAGCGTGCTTATTCCGGAGCACTCCTAGGATGGGTGACCTCCTAGGAAGCTACCCCAGCGAGACGAAATCGTGAGATCATTTGGCCAAAGAGGGCAATAGCTTGTAGGTGAGAATTCAGACTGTTATATGATATGAATGGATGAATGATATAACAGACAAATTGGATAAACTGTACGAAGGTGTGAGGTTGGCACAAAACTAGAGATGGAAGGCCAACTACGGCACTCCTAATAATGATGATGGATAACTTATAAGAAAAAGAAGTAGACGAATAAAAGAGAAAAAATAAGGGAAAATTTCATTGCACAAGTTGGCCGAAACTTGCCTCCTCTGAAATGGGTTAAAAAGGTGAAAAGTAAAAAAGAAGTAAACTAATCCTAGCAAAAAATAAATATAAATATTTCATGAGATAAAATCCTAAGGAATCAGCCACCAATAAGCTCAATGCAAAGAACCTCCCATCCAGGCCCAGATCGCAAGCTGTCAAGAAGAAATTACCATAGGAATTGCCATCTAAGAAGGATCTGCCAGAACTCTAATTTCATGCCAGCACGAATCTCTGCTATCTGCCATTAATATGCTAGATTTCTATCTTGGGAAACTCAACGCGAAAAATAAATAGCACTTACTCCTTCCCGTTTGCATAAGGGAATTGGTTCGCATTGAAGGCCCCCATCAAGCTGGTTTGTAACATCATACAACCAAGCACATCAATAGTTCTCACAAATCGGGTCAGGATGCCAACAATTAAATCAGAATAGTGAATATATAAAATACAAATACCAACATTTTAAAATATTTTTTTAACAAAGTGTCAATCTGCCTCAATGTGTTTAGCTCGATTATGAGAATTGTGTGCTATACTGATAAGAATCTTATGGCCACAATATAATAACATAGGGGTCTTAACTATTGCTTTAAGTTCTTTTAGAAGTAATGTAAGCCAGATTAATTCATTAAGCCCACTAGCCAAGAATTTGAATTTAGCTTCGGCATTGCTCCTCGTCATTACATTTAATTTTTTTTATTTTTACATATTACAAGACTATCCCATACAAAAGTATATTACCACGCTGTAAATCCCCTGTCAATTGCAATACTTGCCCAATCAACGTCAATTTAAGTTTTCATTTTATTCCATATTCCCCTTTTTTTAAGGAACACATCTGTTCTTGGGTTGTGCATGCTTGTGAAAACACTGATGTGTTTTCGTAAGGTTCTTGCATCAACTTATATCTTCCATTATCATCTGTACTAATAACACTAAAAACGCAAATTTATGTAAATTAGTTCAGAGTATCAACAAGTTTTTGTTTCCTTTGAGAAACGATAATACTAACAGTATCTGAGAAGACAAAATTCTTTGACTTCTAATCCTTGGTCAGCTTTTTTATTTAATTTAGGTCAAAAACTTGTCTTCAAATTATTATCCATTATTAAAATGATATCATCAATATATATGATTACTATGATAAACTTATCATTCTTATGTTTGTAAAAAATGTGTGATCATGGACTATTTGAACCCTTGTTGAGACATTAGCTATAGTGAAACTTGACAACTAGGCTCTAGGTAACTAGTTGAGCGTATAAATAGATTTTTTTTCAACTTGCATACTAGACGTACCCTTTGAGAGAGTCATTGATCTCTATAAGAAAATCTATGTAGTTAAAAAAAGGAAATTTAAAAAAACTTGAGAAAACTAAAAAAAACAATTTATGAAAAAAGAAGAAAATATAAAAGAATATAAATAAAAAAATAAAATAATTAAAAATAAAAAATTAGTTGAAAATAAAATAATAAAAGAAATCTTAAAAACTTGTATCCTATATCTTATAATCGGTCTAAAAGTATAAACCTAAGAGCTTAAAAACCCTCTCATACATTTACTTAAGTGAACATTGATTAGAGGTGTTTGCCGCATAAAAGCCTTGAAGTGTATAACATAAATGAAAAAGGTGTAAGCCTCAATTAACCCAAAAAAGTGATTAGTCTCAAGACACTTATTNGACGTACCCTTTGAGAGAGTCATTGATCTCTATAAGAAAATCTATGTAGTTAAAAAAAGAAAATTTAAAAAAACTTGAGAAAACTAAAAAAACAATTTATGAAAAAAGAAGAAAATATAAAAGAATATAAATAAAAAAAAATAATAATTAAAAATAAAAAATTAGTTGAAAAACAAATAATAAAAGAAACCTTAAAAACTTGTATCCTAAATCTTATAATCGGTCTAAAAATATAAACCTAAGAACTTAAAAACCCTCTCATACATTTACTTAAGTGAACATTGATTTGAGGTGTTTGCCGCACAAAAGCCTTGAAGTGTATAACATGAATGAAAAAGGTGTAAGCCTCACTTAACCCAAAAAAGTGATTAGTCTCAAAACACTTATCGGGCACCTCATGTTGAGATGCCCCTAAAATACCTTTTTAAACAATGATTGGTACAAATATTTTCTTATTTCAAGGGAATAACATTTAGACTAGCTGGAAGAGTTTATGCTTCTTTGTGGTAAAATTTCTCTAGAAGAGTTTATCCATAGAGCCAGAAGGAGCACAAAAAGATTGGGATTTCTTCCTCCTTGAATGGCTTCATGCGATAAGGGATAATGGTAACACAAGTTTCACTGCCTCATTTGCTTGTGGGGATTAGCATATCCATAAGAATAGACTGTGTTTTGTGCCATAAGAGTTTCTAGAAACAATGAAAAACAGGGATATTAGCAATATAAGCTTTTGAATGGCTTATGAACTTTCAAAGTATCGAAGTTGTCTGGATTCCGAACAATCATATGTCAATATAAAAATTCCACAAGAGCTACTAAACTTAGAATGGTGGTGATAACAACATAGATCTTGAAGATCATCACAAAGATGGTAGCTGCAAACCTACAAGTAATTGTGCACTCAGATAGATACTCGAATAACATCAAATGATAATAATAGGATGCAAAAACAATGACTGCCAATGCATTCTTTTGCAAGCCACGACAGCAAAAAAAAAAAGGTAACACGATCATTGATAGGCAAACATACCGGGTTGCTACACAAAATGAGACATGAAACAATAGTTGACAACTACACCAAATGCAAAAACCAAGAGTAAAGATGGTAGCACTGAATAAGAAAGTTAAAAATAACCGAAGAAGTCAGATGAGAAAAGAGGCATCTGGTTGGCCACTAAATTTTTAGTAGCAAAAAAAATTGAAGAACTAAATCTAGGTTTACAATTTTCAACTTATAGAGAACTTCTCATGCAAGAAAAATGCAATATATTTATTCACTTGACCCNAAATTTTAAACGAACCGAACACGAACACAAGCTTTGTTCGTTCGTGTTCGGTTCGTTTACACCCCTAGATGTCAGCTTTTTGGTTTATCATCGAATACAACGACTACGACCCCAAAATTCTCTTAAAAGTAATATCAATTAGGACTCATTTGATGTAGTTAGGCATCAAAATTTATTTCAAACATCACAAAACTCCTCAAAACACTTAAAAATAACAATTTTGTTTTCACACACAAAGAAGGGGAAAACAAAATCAATATTTAGTATTCTGTTGATTTTTTTAAGTTTGTACTTCTGGCCATCAGAAGCTGCAGTGAAGTTTTGTTACCTCACCATAAAACTAGGAAACATGTTTACATCAAGGAAGCCGAACATCAAAAAATTCATTACGAATCATGCCACCCAATCTTCATCTTCATCTTCATCGTCATCGTCATCCTGAAAATTGCAAATATTTGAAAATAATTACGAAAANATATATATATATATATATATATATATTATAGTATTTTGTTGATTTTTTTTAAGTTTGTATTTCTGGCCATCAGAAGCTGCAGTGAAGTTTTGTTACCTCACCATAAAACTAGGAAAACATGTTTACATCAGGGAAGCCAAACATCCAAAAATTCATTACGAATCATGCCACCCAATCTTCATCTTCATCATCCTGAAAATTGCCAATATTTGAAAATAATTACAAAAATTAAACTTTCGTGTAAAATCTGGGAACAGAGAACCAGACGTATAAAGAAGAAAACATAAAGAACCAGTAATACATTATCGCTAAGAAAACCTCAACTAGCGAACAGAGATTATTTTGATTTCTAGGACAGCCAAACCTGATAAACAGGGTCGCAAAAAACAATGGCATATTTATCAGTGAAAACACAAGAATAATCTCATATAATTTGGTCAAAAAATTGCACAGCAACCAAAACACCTGGTTTTCTATGATATTAATGATAGCCTACTTTATTCAAATTTATTTAGGTCATTGTGTTAATGTTTTCGGTTTTCATGGGCACATCATATGACTTTCATAGAGCAAAAACAATGTATGATCGTTAGCGGGACCATTAATCAAACGCACAATCAATCCATAGACATGTAAAATCCTTTTAAATGTTGTGGATACACTGGAACCTCATTAAATGGCTTTTCTTGGAGTCATTTGATGCTTTCTTGTAAGCTGTCTTTATCATATTATTGTTCATTTCATTAACAATATTAAGCATTTTTTTCATAATTTAACAGAACTAGGATAGAAACGGTTGAGAGAATAGCCTCTAACCTTTATATCTTTCCCTTTAAGGTCTTCTAAATGGGGTGATATTGTTGCACATTTTTGAAACTATATTAAACATTGTTTTTTTTTTTTTTTGTTTTTTTTTTTTTTTGTGTAACGGTAGAATTTCATTAGAAACTCCAAAGTTAGGCGTGCTCATCCAGAAACACTCTTAGGATGGGTAACCAACAAGGCAAAATCATTAAGTCATTTGGCTAAAGCGGACACTACCTTGATAGGTGAGAGTTTAGGCTATTACAAATGGTATTAGAACATTACACCAGCCGAAAATGGGAACTGTGTCATACAACAAAAAGTCCTACGCCATGGAAGCCACCTCTTGAAAACTAGATGGGACAAAATGTTACATTGTAGGAGTCACATCTTGAATTTTTAAGGGCCACCTCTAGAATCCTATATGTCTGGTGATTGATGGGAACTGACGAGGACGTCAGAGGTATTTAAGTGAGGGAGATTGTGAAATCCCTCAAGTATAATGAAGCTGAACGCATAAACATCGAGGTACCTTTTTGTGTAACGATGAAACTTCATTAAAAACTCCAAAATTAAGCGTTCTCATTCCGGAGCACTCCTAGGATGAGTGACCTCCTAGGAAGTTACCCCAGCGAGACGAAATCGTGAGACCATTTGGCCAAAGAGGGCAATAACTTGTAGGTGAGAATTCAGACTGTTATATGATATGAATGGATGAATGATATAACAGACAAGTTGGATAAACTGTACCAAGGTGTGAGGTTGGCACAAAACTAGAGATGGAAGGCCAACTAAGACACTCCTAATAATGATGATGGATAACCTGTAAGAAAAAGAAGTAGAAGAATAAAAGAGAAAAAATAAGGGAAAATTTCATTGCACAAGTTGGCCGAACTTGGCTCCTCTGAAATGGGTTAAAAAGGTGAAAAGTAAAAAGAAGTAAACTAATCCTAGCAAAAAAAAATATATAAATATTTCATGAGATAAAATCCTAAGGAATAAGCCACCAATAAGCTCAATGCAAAGAACCTCCCATCCAGACCCAAATCGTAAGCTGTCAAGAAGAAATTACCATAGGAATTTCCATCTAAGAAGGATCTGCCAGAACTCTAATTTCATGTCAGCACGAATCTCTGCTATCTGCCATTTATATGCTAGATTTCTATGTAGGGAAACTCAACGCAAAAAATAAATAGCACTTATTCCTTCCCTTTTGCATAAGGGAATTGGTTCGCATTGAAGGCCCCCATCAAGCTGGTTTGTAACATCATACAACCAAGCACATCAATTGTTTTCACAAATCGGGTCAGGATGCCAACAATTAAATCAGAATAGTGAATATATAAAATACAAATATNTTGTTTTCACAAATCGGGTCAGGATGCCAACAATTAAATCAGAATAGTGAATATATAAAATACAAATATCAAAATTTTAAAATATTTTTTTAACAAAGTGTCAATCTCCCTCAATGTGTTTAGCTCGATTATGAGAATTGTGTGCTATACTGATAAGAATCTTATTGCCACAATAAAATAACATAGGGGACTTAATTATTGCTTTAAGTTCTTTTAGAAGTAATGTAAGCCAGATTAATTCATTAAGCCCACTAGCCAAGAATTGAATTTAGCTTCGGCATTGCTCCTCGTCATTACATCTAATTTTTTTACTTTTACATATTACAAGACTATCCCATACAAAAGTACATTANAAAATATTTTTTTAACAAAGTGTCAATCTGCCTCAATGTGTTTAGCTCGATTATGAGAATTGTGTGCTATACCGATAAGAATCTTATTGCCACAATATAACAACATAGGGGANAGAAACAATGAAAAACAGGGATATTAGTAATATAAGCTTTTGAATTTTGGGCACCCACACGGCAAAGTTGAGTCTTTTTACATTGAAAAACAGGGATGGAAAAAAGACAGGATCTAGCTGAGATTATGAACTTTCAGGGTATCGAAGTTGGCTGGATTCCAAACAATCATACGTCAATATAAAAATTCCACAAGAGCTACTAAACTTAGAATGGTGGTGATAACAACATAGATCTTGAAGGTCATCACAACGATGGTAGCTGCAAACCTACAAGTAATTGTGCACTCAGCTAGATACTCGAAAAACATCAAATGATATTAATAGGATGCAAAAACAATGACTGCCAATGCATTTTTTAGCAAGCCACGACAGCAAAAAAAAAAAAGGCAACACGAGCATTGATAGGCAAACATACCGGGTTGCTCACAAAATGAGACATGAAACAATAGTTGATAACTATACCAAATGCTAAAACCAAGAGTAAAGATAGTAGCACTGAATAAGAAAGTTAAAAATAACCGAAAAAGTCAGATGAGAAAAGAGGCATCTGGTTGGCCACTAAATTTTTAGTAGCAAAAAAAATTGAAGAACTAAATCTAGGTTTACAATTTTCAACTTATAGAGAACTTGTCATGCAAGAAAAAAAATGCAATATATTTATTCACTTGACCCTGTGATGATTTAGCATATTTGATCTCTAACTTGATGTATAAATATGCAATGAGAAATAAAAATCTAGCAATCACAAATCTGTGCAGTTTAAGTTCAAATTAGTCATGTCCTTAGCTATCTAGTGGTGCCAAGCCTCCATTTCTATCGAAAGTTTGAAAAATACTATGACTAAGACGTTGTCTTGATCACAATGGATGAATCAACGAGTAAAATTTGGATGGGCTCATCACCTTTTGTTCAAATAAGAGAAAATGATGACCAATGCCTGAATAAAAACAATATCAAATTGCTACTCATCTCAAGATAAAAGTTAAAGATGAAAATGAGATCACTATTAAATATTACGACTCCAAGGAAGGAACTCTGCTTGTATAGTCTATAAAGGATATTCAAGTTGATATCTTGACATTGACTGCACCTGATGAACTTTAATGAGAGGCTTAACTAGTTGAACCCATATTAATTGAAAATTATTTCCAAAAAATTCCCACACAAGTAATGAAAATAATTTTAAACTCATAGAAAAAAAAGTTCAAAATAAGGAAGTGATTGTTGGTACAAAATAATCAAGAACAAATGATACAACAGGAAATAATTCGCACATAACCCACAAAAGTTCAAATGTGATGCGAGTGAATTCAATTTAATTGAACTGCTACACAAATGAGCTCAAATTAGCTTAACTTACTCAGGAAAAGCTTTCAAAGATCAATACCCATCCTTAAATCAGCCAAATTAAGCCCCATGTCGAGACATTCCAATCAATTTGTACCCAATAGGGCTTGAATAAGGTTAGCTAAGCCTATTAAGTTGTAGATCTCACTCATTCATAATTTTATTTAGATTTCAAAAATGAGGACAAAAATTTTTACCATTTGTTTTAACAAGAATTAATTCAGGCAACATATACAAAAACCGAACTTATCCAAGGAATAAATAACACCAAGTCTAGTAAGTTCCTAGGAATTTAGAGTTCTGGAGAAGGTTGTGAACCCATGTGAAGCCTTTACAATTAATATCCATCCATTTATTATGGGAAACACATCAAAGTCATACTCACTGTCATGCTCATTCCTCAAAATGCTATTTTTGCCTAAAATTATTGTTTCATTCAGTCTTGTGACTGCCAACACCTTTAAGATAGATACAATATTGCCCTTAGGTGAGCTTCGTTTTTGAACCTATCATCAACTATATGTTCACTGCCATGCATTGCTTTTAGGTTTTAACACCACCTTCACCATTTGTCCTATCACTGATGTTGACTTGAAATGCATTTCAAATGTCAATGTATGTTTACTGCAATTTCTGCCATAAAGGATGCCCTTCTCACCTTCGAGTCAATTGTGGAAAGTGTTTTTAAAGCTCAAAGCCACACTTCTACTAACCATGTCATTCATGATTTGGTCCTGCATACCATGTGCATATAATAAACATTTAATAAATCACTCTTACTACACATAAGCTAATAGTTTTTATCAAATGTAATATTACAAAATATCTCCAATGAAAATGAATCCTGCAATAAGTTTAGTTTTTAAATGTTATGGTGTTTGGAGCCAAAGCATTCCAAGGAGAATTGGCTGGCATTTAGGTGCCAGCCATATGCACTCAAGCGCCCCATAAGGGGGCTTTAGTGGAGCCGACGCTTAGGTGTCGGCTTTAGCGCATATGCGCCCGCTATAGAGTGGCTGCTTCTCTTTTTACCGAGAGACCAGCCCATAAGCACCGGTCTATTAGCGCTGATACCGGGGTGGTTTGTACACGGGATTTTGGTTTTTTTAAGCCAATTTCGAGTGTGGTAAGGTGAAATTTGTTGTTTCTTTCTATTGAATTCATCAAGGAGCATCTCGGAGAAGGTGAGGAGTGCAAAATGGTGGATTTTGGTGATTCAGCATGATTTTGGCATCGGATTGGAAATGGAAGATTGATGGTGCAAGTTCTATAAGTTTTAACGTGTGAGTTTGGAAAAAAAAACTTATGTGAATCCTTTGTAAAACTTTCTAAATTACATTGTGAAATTTATGGTGGTGTGACTCCGAGATTTATTTCCCGTTTTTGGGTTTCTTCCATGTAAAATTCATGTGTGCTTTTCTTGTTGTTTTGATTGTGTTTTCTTAAATTTTTTTTTGTGGTTTTTTTCTTGAATCCCTATTTCGTGGTGAAATTAGAAGGTGACTCTTTCGGAGTAGTTTCCTTAATGAATTGGTATCAAAGCTGTGGGGGGCTCGATTCAACTGGGAGCAATGGCCAAAGAAGCAATGTTCAAACTAAAGAGTTCAATGGGAAGAACTTCGTTTTTTGAAAGATGCAAAAGAAGGATTTGTTGTAGCAGAAAAAAAAAATTATATTTGATACAACAAGAAATCTAAAGGAAGCTTGAGTCTATGCCTATAGAGGAACAAGAAGTGTTTGATCGAACAACAATAGGTTTGATCTGATTGTCATTTTCTTCTTCTGTTGCGTTTAACATTGTGAATGAGAAGACTACGGTTGATCTCATGACGGTACTGACCAAGATATATGAAAAACCTTTTGGGTCCAATAAGGTTTTTCTAATAAAGAAGTTATTCAACATGAAGATGGTAGAAGGCTGTTCAGTGGTAGAGCATCTCAATAACTTCAACATTGTGACGAACAAATTGTGTTCTATAGGGATCAAGTTTGATGACGAGGTCAAAACACTGGTGATACTATCTTCATTGTTGAATAGTTGGGATGGTTTGGTAATAGCGTAGAGTAATTCTTTAGGGACTTCGAAGTTGAACTTCGATGATATCGTGAGTTTGATGTTGAATGAAGTTTGCAGAAAACAATAAATGGTGAATCTTCAAATTCTGTGTAGAATGCTAATAACAGGGGAAGGAATTTGAATAAGAATACAGGCAGAGACAGATCCAAATCCAAGAATGGAAAATCCAAGTCAAGCGGAAGAAAAAGTTGAAAGTGCAGTAAGAAAGGGCATTTCAAGAAGAAATGCCAAGCTCCAAGGAAAGCTTGTGGTGGAGGACTGGATCGTAGTCTTTCTACTAATGTCTCCACTGATGAAATCCAAAATGACTCCCTGGTGTTATCTCTAATAAGGACTGAATCCTGAATAGTGGATCCAGGTGCCTCTTGTCATGCTTGCCCCAATAAAGAGATAAATAAAAATTACACTCAGAGTGATCTATGAAAAGCTTATTTGGGAGATAACATGGCATGCAGTGTAGAAGGAAATGATGATGTTGATATTAATTTGCCAAATGGGGGAGTCTGGAAGCATACTAAAGTCAGACAAGTTCCTAATTTGAAGAGAAAACTTATGTATGTGAGCCAGCTGGCAAAGTTAGAACTCATGACTACTTTCCTAGGTGATTTGTGGAAGGTGACCAAAGGGTATTAATGATGGCTTAGGGCAATACTGAAGAGACCCTTTATTTGATCAATGAAATGATTGATTTCATTGACGTGGTTGGAACCATGGTGGATGCAGGTTTGTAGCATCGTACACTTGGTCATATGAGCGAAAAAACTATGAAATCCCTACTTTCAAAGAATAAGCTTCAGGATCTGAAATCAGTTACCATGGATTTCTGTGAAAATTATATTTATGACAAATGGAAGAAAGTTTCTTTCTCCAAGAACGGGTTAGTGATGAAATCAAAGAAACTGGAGTAAGTACATACTGACATATGGGGTCTTACTCAAGTTCAGTCCATTGAAGGCTCTCCCTATTTTGTCACATTCATTGATGATTACACGAGGAAGGCATGGGTTTATTTCTTAAAGCAAAAATATGAAGTATTTCATGTCTTTAAGAAATAGAAGGCTATGATAGAAAATGAGCTAGACTTAAAGCTGAAGTGTCTCAAATTAGATAATGGCGGTAAGTATCATGATCAGAAGTTCCAGAATTTCTGTGCTACAGAAAAGGTCAGGCATGAGCTCACTATCACAAAGACACCGCGGCAGAATGATGTAGTTGAGTGCATAAACAGAGCAATCCCGGAGCGTGAGTATGAGGTCGCATGCAGGTTTGCTAAAATAGTTTTGGATTAAAGCGGTTAACACTACAGTTTATCTGATAAATTGTAGTCCATCAGTACCTTCAGAGGAAGAATTACTTTAAGAAGTCTGAAGTGACAAAAAAGGCATGTCTATCTCATTTAAAAATATTTGGGTGTTTTACATATGTGCATGTTGAGGTCGGGTCTCAGTAGGAAAGTCGACTCAAATCTGTCAAGAGTACCTTCATTGGATCTAGCTCAGATGAGTTTGGGTACAGGTTCTGGGATTATCAGAATCATAAATTCATCAGAAGCGGGGACATCACTTTCAAAGAAATAGAGATGTGCAAGGAAAAGATCAGAACTCAGACAATACGTCAGCTACTTCAGAAAAATCCAGATATGTGAAGATAGATGATACTGGTGATCAGAAAGATGTAGAAAAAATAAGTGCTCAACCAGAAGGAGCACTAGAAGTTTCTCAATCGTCTGCTACAGAAGTTAGAAAATCCAGCAGAGTGAAACAACTCATACAAAGATATTCTCCTTCTTTACAGAGTGCTTTGAGGAGGTCACTCATGTTAAAAATTCAAAGGAGTGGGAGCTTGTCAAGGATGAAGAAATGTAATCTTTAGAGTCCAATTTGGCTTGAGATTTGATGGTACTATCAAATGGCAAAAGAGCACTGCACAACAAATGGGCTTACAGGCTGAAAGAGAAGTCAAATGGTAGCAAGCGCTATAAGACAAGGCTTGTTATGAAGGATTTCCAGCAAAAGGAATGAGTTAATTACAAAGAAATCTTCTCCCTAATGGTGAAGATGACGACTGTTAGGGTTGTGCTAAGTCTAGTAGCAGAGGAAGATCAACAACTAGAGCAGACAGATGTAAAAAACAACTTTCTTATATGGAGATCTAAAGGAGTCATACATGGTGCAACCACAAGGTTACAAGGTTCCAGGCAAGGAAGATTTGGTCTGTAGATTGAAGAAAAACATATATGGCTTGAAGCAAGTTCCGAGATAGTGATATAGGAGGTTGACAGATTCATATCAGACAATGGGCATATGAAGCTTCAATAATTGTTATATTTTTGCTTTTTTTGTATGTGGATGACATATTGATCGCAGGGGCGAATATGGAGAAAATCAGAGACTTGAACAAATAGTTATCAAGTTTGAGCTGAAAGATTTAAGTCCAACCAAAAATATTCTCACGATAAGAATCAGCAAGGACAGAAGTGCAGGAACACTAAAATGTCTCAGGCAAACTATGTTGAGAAAATTTTACAGAGATTCAACATGAGTGATGTGAAACAAGTTAGCACTCTCTTAAGTAGTCACCTCAAACTATCTAAAGGGTTATCGTCAAACTTTAAAGCAAAGCAAGCACATATGGAGAGAACTTCATATGCTTCAACAGTTGGAAGTTTGATGAATGTGATGATTTGTATCAGACCACATATTGCATATGCAGTGGGATAGTGAATAGGTACATGGGCAATCTCAGCAAGCATCATTGGGAGGGGGTAAAGTGGACTCTCAAATATTTGAGAGGAATAGTCAACGGGGAACTTTATTATGGAAATGCAGGGATCAGTTTATAAGGATTTGTAGATTTAAATCTAGCAGAAGATATGAATAGTAAAAATATAATGGGTATATCTTCACATTAGAGAACACAGCAGTGAGTTGGGTTTCAAGGTTGCAGAAGTTTGTTGCACTTTCAACTACGAAGGTCAATTATATTGGTATCACTAAGGCTAGCAAGGAAATGATTTGGATACAAAATTTCATGGAAGAATTGGGCAAAGAACAGGGAATTGGAAAGCTCTACAGTGACAATATGAGTACAATTCATCTTCGTAAGAACGTTGTTTTTCATGTCATGACGAAACACATCCAGCTGAGGTTTCATTTCATTCAATCTCTTCTAGAAGATGGGCGGTTAATTTTGGAAAAGATACAGCTGAAAATCCTGCAGATATGTTGACAAAGGTGGTGACTGTTGGGAGACTAAAATTGTACTCAACCTCAGTTGGGTTTCATAAAGGTTAAGATCGGGGGTGAGCCACACCACGATACGTGTTTACGAAGGCGATTCAGATGAAGATGTTACAAAGGATTGGTGCTCAGTGCTTTGTCTCCAAGTAGGTGATTGTTACGGTGTGTGGACCCAAAGCATTCAAAACAACATTTAAGGATAGCGCTTAGGCGTCGCCATGAGTGCGACTACAGTAAAGCCAGCGCTTAGGTGCCCGCTTTGAGCGCATATGTGCCCGCTATAGAGCGAGTGTTGCTCTTTTTCCTAAGAGAGCAGCGTCTATTGGCTCCTAAGCACCCATTTTTGGGTGTTAATACTAAGAGCTTGGCGCTTATGCGCCAAGTTTGAGCACCTAAGCGCTCGGTACAGTTTCTACAAAGAATTTCAGTTTTTTAAGCCGATTTCGAGTGTGGTAAAACGAAAATTGTTCTTTCTTTCTTCTGAGTTCTTCGATGGGCATCCCAGTGAATGTGAAGAAGGTCGAAGAGGTGGATTTTGGTCATTTAGTTTGATTTTTTAGTCGGATTGGAGAGAAAAGGTTATTGGTGCAAGTTCTGTAAGTTTCTTCATGTGAGTGTAGAGAAAAAACTTGTGTGTCATTCATAAGACCTTCTAAATTAAATCGTGAAATTTTTGGTGGTGTGGCACAGTGATTTTTTCTCGTTTTCAGGTTTTTTCCTCTTAAAATTTGTGTGCGCTTTTCTGGTTGTTTTGATTGTCTTTTCTTAAATTTTTTATTCCGATTTTTTCTCAAATCTTATGATCCTATTCCGCAATGAAATTATAAGGTGACTCTTTCGAAGTAGTTTCGTTAAGATTAAATTGGTCACCCTAAGCTTAAATTAAAAGATTGAATCAAAAGTAATAAAATCTATCATATTTAATAATTTAAGATCATAGAATCCTCCAAAAAATACAAATAAAAGAACTTATCAAAATTCTACATCCCAACCATGACATCACTACTAAAAAAAACAAATGAGATGAACATAAATAGTAGTGAAGTTGTATATATAATTTTGATTGCTCCAAGTTCTCATTATAAAATAGGAATCATTATATTTTTCTAATTATCTACTATTATAGCTAATAGACAGAAAAAACCTAAAAAAAATTANATTGGGAGACGGTAAAGTGGACTCTCAGATATTTGAGAGGAATAGTCAACGGGGAACTTTGTTATGGAAATGCAGGGATCAGTTTATAAGGATTTGTAGATTCAGATCTAGCAGGAGATATAAATAGTAAAAATATAATGGGTATATCTTCACATTAGAGAACAAAGCAGTAAGTTGGGTTTCAAGGTTGCAGAAGTTTGTTGCACTGAAGCTAGCAAGGAAATGATTTGCATACAAAATTTCATGGAAGAATTGGGCAAAGAACAAGGATTTGGAAAGCTCTACAATGACAATATGAGTACAATTCATCTTCGTAAGAACGTTGTTTTTCATGTCATGAAGAAACACATACAGCTGAGGTTTCATTTCATTCAATCTCTTCTAGAAGATGGGCGGTTAATTTTGGAAAAGATACAGCTGAAAATTCTGCAGATATGTTGACAAAGGTGGTGACTGTTGGGAGACTAAAACTGTACTCGACCTTAGTTGGGTTTCATACAGGTTAAGATCGGGGGTGAGCCACACCACGGTATGTGTTTACGAAGGTGATTCAGATGAAGATGGTACAAAGGACTGGTGCTCAGTGCTTTGTCTCCAAGTAGGTGATTGTTACGGTGTGTGGACCCAAAGCATTCAAAACAACATTTAAGGATAGCGCTTAGGCGTCGCCATGAGTGCGACTACAGTAGAGCCAACGCTTAGGCGCCCACTTTGAGCGCATATGCGCCCGCTATAGAGCGAGCGATGCTCTTTTCCCAAGAGAACAGCGTCTATTGGCGCCTAAGCACCCATTTCTGGGTGTTAATAACGAGAGCTTGGCGCTTATGCGCCAAGTTTGAGCACCTAAGCGCTCGGTACGGTTTGTACAAAGGATTTCAGTTTTTTAAGCCGATTTCGAGTGTGGTAAAGCGAAACTTGTTCTTTCTTTCTTATGAGTTCTTCCACGGACATCCCAGTGAATGTGAAGAGGGCCGAAGAGGTGGATTTTGGTCATTTAGTTTGATTTTTTCATCGGATTGGAGAGGAAAGATTATTGGTGCAAGTTCTGTAAGTTTCTTCATGTGAGTGTAGAGAAAAAACTTGTGTGTCATTCATAAGACCTTCTAAACTACATAGTGAAACTTGTGGTGGTGTGGCACAGTGATTTTTTCTCGTTTTCAGGTTTTTTTCCTCTTAAAATTTGTGTGCGCTTTTCTGGTTGCTTTGATTGTGTTTTCTTAAATTTTTTATTCCGATTTTTTCTTGAATCTTATGATCCTATTCCGCAATGAAATTATAAGGTGACTCTTTCGAAGTAGTTCCCTTAAGATTAAATTGGTCACCCTAAGCTTAAATTAAAAGATTGAATCAAAAGTAATAAAATCTATCATATTTAATAATTTAAGATCATAGAATCCTCCAAAAAATACAAATAAAAGAACTTATCAAAATTCTACATCCCAACCATGACATCACTACTAAAAAAAAACAAATGAGATGAACATAAATAGTAGTGAAGTTGTACAACTGCGTAATTAGCGCCTTAAAAAGATATGTCTTAAGACTAATTTGAGAAGTTCACATATAATTTTGATTGCTCCAAGTTTTCATTATAAAATATGAATCATTATATTTTTCTAATTCCCTACTATTATAGCTAATAGACAGAAAAAACCTAAAAAAAATTTAAAAAAGCTTATTTTCTAATATAAATTAAAAATACCAGAGACAAATGAGAGGCCCAAAAATGAGTAAGGTAAGTGCATTTGTTAGCATATGTTCATGTGAAGGAAAAACAAGTGATGGAGAAGCATCAATGTCTATATGCGTGTGAAGTAGAAATTGGAGATTTAGGTAAGGAGATTAAGCATTGTTGTTATGATATTCGCCTATGAAGGGAGAAACCAGAGTCAGATGAAAAAGCAAGGCATCTTCTGAAATTACCCACTCNGGAGAAGCATCAATGTCTATATGCGTGTGAAGTAGAAATTGGAGATTTAGGTAAGGAGATTAAGCATTGTTGCTATGATATTTGCCTATGAAGGGAGAAACCAGAGTCAGATGAAAAAGCAAGGCATCTTGTCAAATTACTCACTCATCTCTTAATACATTTTTGTCAGTTCTTCCTCCCTTCTATTTCATGTATTTAACTAGCCACTCAATCGAGCAAGTGAGCCAAACTCAAAAACTGTGAGTTGCCAACAAAAAATTGAAAAGAAAAGAACCACACAAGCGCTTTGGGTGAGCACTTCTATAGTGATGTCTTGTTCAAGAGGCACAAGTGTGCTCTTCATTGTTCATGCGAGTGGGAAAGCTATAATGCACGACTAATTAAAAAAACTCCTTCGAATTGCACTTTAAGTGACATTGGTTGCAACAGCCACCACAAAGTTTCCTAAAATAATTGCCCATGAGCTTGTTGTGAAAGCTATCACTGCGTATGCCTATTTATACAGTAGTCTTTTATTTGATTACTAATGCTAATTAATATATATTAATAAGGAAAACCAAAACAATTTTAGAAGAAAATTTATCATTTGTAAGATAAGAAATTGCTAAAATGCAATGATTCAAATGAGTTCTAAAGATAAGAAAACTGGTAGTATATAAGAGAACAGGGANAAACTGTGAGTTGCCAACCCAAAATTGAAAAGCAAAGAACCACACAAGCGCTTTGGGTGAGCACTTCTATAGTGATGTCTTGCTCAAGAGGCACAAGTGTGCTATTCATTCTTCATGCGAGTGGGAAAGCTACAATGCATGACTAATTAAAAAAACTCCTTCGAATTGCACTTTAAGTGACATTGGTTGCAACAGCCACCACAAAGTTTCCTAGAATAATTGCCCATGAGCTTGTTGTGAAAGCTATCACTGAGTATGCCAATTTATTCAGAAGTCTTTTATTTGATTACTAATGCTAATTAAAATATATTAATAAGGAAAACCAAAACAATTTTAGAAGTAAATTTATCATTTGTAAGATAAGAAATTGCTAAAATGCAATGATTCAAAAGAGTTCTAAAGATGATAAAACTGGTAGTATATAAGAGAAGAGGGAGGAAAAAAAATACCATCGGGAAGATTTTAGGAAGTTAACAAGGCAAATGATTGCCATATCCTTTGTTTAGATAACTAGATATTTGTTGATACTAAAATCTCAAAACATTTAGAAAGTAAATGAAGCGTAAGAATAGTACTATTTTTCCCACAAACTTTTGCTTGTTCCAAATATTAAAAAATCAGAAAAAAATAACCTACGAGAAGAATTTAGAAAACTAATAAAATAATTGATTCTCATCATCATTATCTGAATTACTGGATCTTTCATGATTTTAAAAGCATAAATCATTTTGAAGCTATACATTCTATGCATTTTTTTTATTTATTCTAATGTATTTTAAGCGTACAGTATTAAAAATACAATGATTACTAATTTTAGATATTTAGTTTTCAGTAAAACAAATGGAAAGTAATTTTTCTAGGAATTTAGAATACGCAATCAACTTCATTTTCAATATATTCTAAATTCGCTAAAATCAAACCAATTCAAAATATACACAAACACACCCGAACTCNAAGATTTTAGGAAGTTAACAAGGCAAATGATTGCCATATCCTTTGTTTAGATAACTAGATATTTGTTGATATTAAAATCTCAAAACATTTAGAAAGTAAATGAAGTGTAAACGAAAAAAATAACCTATGAGAAGAATTTAGAAAACTATTAAAATAATTGATTCTCATCATCATTATATGAATGACTAGATCTTTCATGATTTTAAAAGCATAAATCATTTTGAAGCTATACGTTCTATGCTTTTTTTTTTATTTATTCTAATGTATTTTAAGCGTACAGTATTAAAAATACAATGATTACTAATTTTAGATATTTAGTTTTCAGTAAAACAAATGGAAAGTAATTTTTCTAGGAATTTAGAATATGCAATCAACTTCATTTTCAATATATTCTAAATTCGCTAAAATCAGATGAATTCAAAATATACACAAGCACACCCGAACTTTAATGGCCTTATGACCTCACACCACCGTTAAGAGGCCTTGAGACCATGTGCTCGACCCTTTTTCTCCTTTGAGAGTCCTCATGCAAACCTAGCAACCTCTCAGATCTTAATAATCTCAAGCCTTTGCCATCACATTCACTGCTGCCCTTTAACAGGCACCACCCTCGCTTCTGCAGCCCCTGGTCATACCTTTGCTGAATTAGTTTTCATATTTTTAAATTTCATCGACNCTCTCAGATCTTAATAATCTCAAGCCTTTGCCATCACATTCACTGACCTGCCCTTTAACAGGCCCCACCCTCCTTCTGCAGCCCCTGGTCATACCTTTGCTGAATTAGTTTTTATATTTTTAAATTTCATCGACACAAATAGAAACTTTTATTTCATTACATTTGAAATACAATTCAACCAAAGAACAACTCTAAATTCATAAACCAAGAATTTTCTTTTGCTTTTATTTGGAAAACATCCAACCAAACAACCTATTGGAGACTCAAATAGATGTAAGAAAAAGTTCAACTTGTTACCAAACAATCCAGCTTGTTCACATAATTAGCAACTAAACCAAACCAAGTTGAAGAAAAATATTTCAATGATCATATAAATATTAAAAAAGGTTTCATTTATTGATGCAGTACCGACACACTAGCAAAATTACCTATCAGAGGACCCCATGCCCATGCTATGTGTGAGCACACAGGCCGCACATCATGTTCTTGTAAAAAAGAAAATGCTGAAGTGAAACTGATCGTAATGTTCGTTTTCAGCAACTCACCATAGGAGTGAAGCCCTGAGCCAAAAAAATGGGCTTCAACCAATCATGGCCCATGCAATAGTTTGCCAAAAAGGATTCAAGTAATCATTCAGCATGACAAACAATTCCAAAAAGAAAACATCACCTAGATAACAGTAATCATCCGAACATCAAATAAATACAACTAAAGGAAAAACCAAGTCAGACCTCCATGTAAAACAGCAACATTATGAAAGCAAAGCAGAATTTTAAGTGAGATACTATTAAATCTATCGATTAGATAAGCCAAAAACTACTGAAAAGAACCTGAGATTCACTTGAAATATCTTCACTCCAGTCATCTGCTTCCTGATCACACATAAAGCAAAAATTGGTAAATCATTAATGTAGACAATAAGAACAGAATGCTGTAGCTGCGAGACGTGTTTGACCATCTATAAGCAATAAATCCCCCAAAAGTACAAATATGTAATAGAGAATTGTGCACTTGCACTTGTCAAGGAGAACAAATAAAAATATGAAATCATTCTGAATGTTAAAAAATTAAGAATACTACATTGAGTAATGTAATAAATTGTAAGTTTAGTTGTCATTAATTTTACCAGTAAGATGTAACATTAAAAAATTGTTCATAATATCACAAGAGTCAGTATGTTTACGACTGGGGGCGTCATTCTGAGTATAGCATGCCCCTGAATTACGAATGTAGGCTTGTTCGACTGTGCAACTTGTCACTCTACCACATTCAAAGTTTGGAATGCACCTGAATTATGCACATAATTTGTTCGACTGTGCAACTTGGAATATTGCTTTCCCACATGCATTTTTAATGTAGCAGTTGTTATTTCATTAGGAACTCTAANATGTTGATCCTATGAGAAAAGGGTGTGTTGTAGTTTTCAATTATATTGTTAGAACAAGATCATTGATTGAAACCATTTTTAATTCAAAACTCTGGATTCTCTAGTTCAACCTTTTTTATTCCTACGAAAATTTATTATAGCTGGACTCAATCTTTTTGTTATCACAGCTTGTGTTTGGAGGCTACATTGTTGCAGACTCCAATACTCTTGGTAATGCCGCACTTAATTGTAATTCTTTCTCCAAAGAGGCAGTGACAACTGTATTGTACTGTACTACCACTCGCCAACATCATCGCCAAAAAGCTGCTTCCAGCCATTAATTCTAGCAGCTCCACTTGTTCCCTCCAGAAGAATCACATGACAAATTGCATGAAGAGCAAGCTCTGCAACTTCCTCGATTGAAAGTCAAATCAATATATATTGCCAATTACACCATAAGCCTATGGTGATCGAGATCCAACAAAGGATCATTTTCCCGTCTGTTTACAGCCATTGCAATCAAAATAATATAATTATAGATCCATTCTTCTCATAATCATTGTCCCAACTAAAAGGCCAATTCCAGAGTATAAGTAAAGAATGTTTGCCATTAGCTTAGAAATAAATGTCAATGAAATCCTTCTCTTATTTGCTATCAGGTGACGTTATATCCCAAAGTTTCTGTCAAAATTGGCAATTTGGATCCCCTATCATGTATGGGTTTATCTTAAATACTTCTTCACAATTATCGATCCCACGATTTCCTATTTTTGTTGTACATGTTCTCCTGTTACTGCTAACCTCTGTTTGCCGCTGGCATTACAATTCAAACCATGGCTATAGAGACTACTTTCCACGATTCCGCATGCCAAACTAATCTATGCATATAAGGTATCATAACATCGATATTTTCTTATGTATAGCGCCAATGCAAAGCTCAAGCATTTGATAGAATTGGGATTTGTAATTTGGAAATTATCATTGTTGGACTTCATATAAGATGAACTAAAATCTTACAATTTTAGGTCAGATTCTCAGGTTTTAAGAAAAGTTACTATTTTTTAGTCTTTTGGGATAAAAGAATCCCAAGGCATATAAAAATTAATGAACCGTCGAGTATTAAGAAAATTTTAATTTTTTCAAGATTCCCACGTGTTGGTTGGAAGTGTATTCTTAGAGTGCTTCACGTGTTTTGATAGACAATTCCAAAAGCAAGTCACCATGTATTGGTGTTAAGCTTGAATTTTTCTCCTGTGTGATTTTTTTTCTTTATAGTAACTAGTATAGCATTGGTGACGCGGGACTGAGAGCTAGACCGGTCGGTCCAGCATGTGAGTGCCGGTCCGACAGAGAGGCTATACCGGCCAACCTTCTAATGAGGCAAAACTTCCACCCTTTCCCCTCCCCCTATTTTACTTATTATAAAANCTAGCAGATACCTTAGACTGCTTTTTCATTACTGCGATTCTAGATCCAGTCCCTGCAAGTCATAGAAATCAAGCATGATATAAATTTGACATGTAGACTGCCCATAAAAAAGAAGAGTGAAATTTCAAAAAGCTAAAATAGCTTCTTTTTAATGAATGCTGTTGTATGCTCAATTTATTAAGATCAGACTATAAATTTCCATATTCATAAAATCAAGCAAAAAAAATTATAAAAAAATTTCTATGGTTTTCAATGACAATTGAACTCTAAAATTATATAAAACAATAAATTAGAGACCAAATACACACCACTCTTTCCACTGGACTTCTTGCCTTTGCTACTCGAAGCTTTGACCTGAAAAACAAGAAAATTAATCCATGAAATAATGCCTTATCTTCCAAAGACTTGCGTTCATTGGTAAGTTCAGCCAGTGCCAGCTAAAAACATGACTAGCGACGTGTATTGTTTGGGCATGTAGTTGGTTTCAAATTGTTTAACCACAGCGCTGCCAATTTGTTAAAATAGGATAGAAGAAATAGCAACTTCACACGTTGCCAGGTCAGGAACCAATTTTCAAACCACAATTTTCACAACAATTTCACAAGACATCAAACATCAGCAAAGCAAAAATAAAACTTTGATGCTTTTGTCAATTTACAACTTTGGACCAATACAGCCACAAAAGCATTAAGGTGTTATTAATCTTCAAAGACCAATAAACAAAATGAATGATTAGTTGAGGCACACGTTCCATACATAGTCACATAAACTAATTATTATACCAAATGAATTGAGTGCAAAGATATCGGGCTAACTATTTATTAACATACACAAAATAAAGGTCTTATTAAGACACAAGTGCTCAATAATAAGGAGGTTAAATTATATAACAATAGCACACTTGCAAATTTAAACCTGGTAGCAAACAAGATATTGCCTCCAGAAAAATGTTGAAAAAATCAATAAAACCTTAACAAATACAATTCAATCATCATAATCATTATCATTAGCCTTATTCTACTTATATGGGGTCGATTTTGTGAATTTAATTCTTCATCCATTCTTTTTGAGTGCTGCCTGAGGTGTTAAAACATATTCTTCACAAATCATTTTGAACAACTTCTTTCTTGAGTCTAAAATCTCTTTCCTAATCAACTAACAATAATTTTATATGTTCATCTCATAGGTGCATTTTCTATCATTCGTTGTATTTGCTCAAACCAATTATTTTCAATTATCTTATCTTTAAGAAATGTCACTCGTTGATTTATTTAATATAAATCTTATTAATTTAACCTGTAAGTTTTATTACCAGCAGTCATATGCACACAAAATCATCAGTCTAATTGTGATTTAATTAAATTTATTTTAGAATCTCCATGATTTTTCGTCTTATCACATAATAGTCCAGAGGTGCTTCACCATCTTAACAATTATTCTTAACTCTTAAAAGTCATATTCTAATATGTAGCCTTATTCATTTATATGACAGATTAAAACTACGCTAAACCATTTATACCTGGATATCAAATTATTTTCTAATAATATTTATTGATAAATGTTCATATCACACCCGCTACAACCGCATAACATATACTCAATCTATGATTTAGTATTTTTTAAGTCCTCTTTCTTCTAAAAATTTTTTCCATAGTTTTAATTTCTCTTATTTCAATGGACATTTCATTATTTAGACAGTGTCATTTGCAATAAAAAGAACATACCAAGGCACCTCAATTTGAATGTCCTTTATGGCATCTATATAACCAATACACAAAATGTATAGAGTTAATACACATAAAAATAGTTATCATGTTACTTATTATATCCCTTCTCAAAATAAATAAAATTATATCGGGATTTTTTTTTTTTTTGCTTTATGCTTTCCAATTAATTTATGTAATCAAAAGATCACTTTCATAGTATTTATTTCTATTATTAAAGTATGAAACCAACATTCTCTAAAGATGACATCATATTTTAAAGATTCCAATAGTCTCTTTAATAACTTGAATGTATAGTTCATAAGCTTGATTTCTCAATGGTTAGCAAAATCTAGAATATGTCCTTTCTTCTTAAAAATTAGTATCAAAATACCTCTAATATGCTCATTTGAAATGCTCTTAATCTTCAAAATTTTATTAAAATAATTCATTAATCAAATCAGTGAGGTATCCTCGACAACTTAGCAAATCTTAATAGGTATCAGATGCAAATGTAAAATATATACTCATAAATAAGCAAATCAAGTATCATTGATGATTTTCTAATTATATTGTTTTTTATTTTTAAGTTTATTTTGTGTAAAAAAAATTCAATGATGTTGATCCTATGAGAAAAGGGTGTGTTGTAGTTTTCAATTATATTGTTAGAACAAGATCATTGATTGAAACCATTTTTAATTCAAAACTCTGGATTCTCTAGTTCAACCTTTTTTATTCCTACGAAAATTTATTATAGCTGGACTCAATCTTTTTGTTATCACAGCTTGTGTTTGGAGGCTACATTGTTGCAGACTCCAATACTCTTGGTAATGCCGCACTTAATTGTAATTCTTTCTCCAAAGAGGCAGTGACAACTGTATTGTACTGTACTACCACTCGCCAACATCATCGCCAAAAAGCTGCTTCCAGCCATTAATTCTAGCAGCTCCACTTGTTCCCTCCAGAAGAATCACATGACAAATTGCATGAAGAGCAAGCTCTGCAACTTCCTCGATTGAAAGTCAAATCAATATATATTGCCAATTACACCATAAGCCTATGGTGATCGAGATCCAACAAAGGATCATTTTCCCGTCTGTTTACAGCCATTGCAATCAAAATAATATAATTATAGATCCATTCTTCTCATAATCATTGTCCCAACTAAAAGGCCAATTCCAGAGTATAAGTAAAGAATGTTTGCCATTAGCTTAGAAATAAATGTCAATGAAATCCTTCTCTTATTTGCTATCAGGTGACGTTATATCCCAAAGTTTCTGTCAAAATTGGCAATTTGGATCCCCTATCATGTATGGGTTTATCTTAAATACTTCTTCACAATTATCGATCCCACGATTTCCTATTTTTGTTGTACATGTTCTCCTGTTACTGCTAACCTCTGTTTGCCGCTGGCATTACAATTCAAACCATGGCTATAGAGACTACTTTCCACGATTCCGCATGCCAAACTAATCTATGCATATAAGGTATCATAACATCGATATTTTCTTATGTATAGCGCCAATGCAAAGCTCAAGCATTTGATAGAATTGGGATTTGTAATTTGGAAATTATCATTGTTGGACTTCATATAAGATGAACTAAAATCTTACAATTTTAGGTCAGATTCTCAGGTTTTAAGAAAAGTTACTATTTTTTAGTCTTTTGGGATAAAAGAATCCCAAGGCATATAAAAATTAATGAACCGTCGAGTATTAAGAAAATTTTAATTTTTTCAAGATTCCCACGTGTTGGTTGGAAGTGTATTCTTAGAGTGCTTCACGTGTTTTGATAGACAATTCCAAAAGCAAGTCACCATGTATTGGTGTTAAGCTTGAATTTTTCTCCTGTGTGATTTTTTTTCTTTATAGTAACTAGTATAGCATTGGTGACGCGGGACTGAGAGCTAGACCGGTCGGTCCAGCATGTGAGTGCCGGTCCGACAGAGAGGCTATACCGGCCAACCTTCTAATGAGGCAAAACTTCCACCCTTTCCCCTCCCCCTATTTTACTTATTATAAAATAGGGTTGCAGTTTTGGTCGATATTTCTGTTTAGACAGCCTCCAACATCCCTCTTTTCCCTTCTAGGGATGTATTTGACAGCAAGAAGGTGCTCCGACAATAACTTATTCGAGATGATGCGCGTATCTTCCTCTATCCTCCTTGTTGCCATTATCTCTGCATCCCTCCCCCTCCTACCTGTTTTCCCTGTCGTCAACCTCCAACCGCCCAACACACCCACAACAACCTCTCCTCCTTCCAGCAACCACGGCTCTTCTCCTTTCTCCTATTTCCAACCATAGATGACCGTGACCAGTTTCCAAACTGCGAATCAAGTCATCAACCCCTCTCCCTTGCATACTGTGTCGCTCGTATCCCAACTAAACTTTTTTGTTTCCTACTGTCAAGGTCTAGCCCCCTTGCACTGCCACCAAACACCTAATCCCCCCTCTCCTGTTGCAACCGTAAACCAATAAGACCTCAGCCAGCCTATCGCTTTTAAGTCTAAATTGTAACCCCATTGTTGTTGGCATAATAAAGTTTGTTTTCTATGATGATTTAGATTAACTCTAGTATCATTTTGTATCAAAGTCAGTCTAACCCTAGTCCAATCCTAGGGTTTCCTCTCATCCGCCTTACCCCTCCACCAAAAATTTTCTTTCTCATTCCCAAATCATAGATAAATTTTGACCTAACCTAATTTCACTTTGCTAATTTTCAAAATCAACAACCCCAAAATAATTTTTCGATATCATCGATTAGTCCTATAAACCCTCTTGCACCTCCTCCCAACCCTAAACCCTAGCCATCCCATTAAAAAGATACATGCCCAAGCCAACACTAGAAGAGACACAGCGAGAGATAAGTCGGCTTTAACGGAGGCTTACAGATATTGAGGATAAAACCCAGAGAGAATACCCTCGACCATGATCTGAAGAGTTAAAGGGGAGAACGGGATGAGAATCTGAAATATATACACCAACGTTAGGGAAAAGATAATATTGATAGCTGGTTCAAGATAAAGCGAGAGAAACAACGCTAGTTCCAACCAGCTTAGTACAGACAAAACGTTCTGACCCTAGCTTTAGAAGTGGAGAGACCACATCACCGGACGACCAACACATCTTTTAGGCAAAGTTCAACCTCAAGATCTTACAACCAAATTACACCTAGAAGAACATCCAAGCTGATATTGGCAGAGAAAAAGTTGATTCATAGTACAGAAAATGTGGAACTAAGCCGCATTTCTAAATCCATCTCAACCAAGAAGTGCTTCAGGTGCAACAAGTTTGGGCAAAGTGAATCGGATTGCACAACCAGGAAAGTGATCACTTTCATTGATAAGAGAGCAGTTAAACAAATAAAAGGTGATCCGGAAAAAGATGACTTCAGACAAGATTCTCAATTTTAGCCAACAAGGAATACGCCATCAATTTCAGTTGACCCCAAGATGGAGATTCCAGCTGAGATAACAATAGTTGTTCTAAAAGATGGTGACTGATGTAATGAGTGTTCCGATAGAGTACAAGATTGTGGTGCCTTAAGCTAGCATTTTGCAGGCGTTGAGAGCAGCATCAGCAGAACAAGCTCTGGATGCCCAAAGGGGCCATGAGTTTGAGGAACTGATATCAGATGCAAGACAACAACATATAAGAGAAATTTAGACATTTCAAATCTATAGACTCGTCCCTGAGTTACCCCTACTGAGGGAGGTTCCACATGTTAGAAATAAAGCATTTTTGTGCCTCATCGAGAATATTTCAAGGAGTAATTCAGATATTAGATTGAATCCAGTATGGTACCCATTATCAGATTTCCATACAGGACGAAAAACACCAACTTTGAAACGTCTCAGAAGCTTGAGGAGGAAGGAAATTATTCAATGGGATTCAAGCCCTATCAGTGAAGAAGAGATCCTTCTGAGTGGTTGCTAATGAGAGTGGTGCAACTTACCACTGATTTCACCCAAGTTGATTTCTCCAAAATATTGGTTTATCAGCTACATTTCGCTGAGTACGAGAAGTGGAAGAAGAAAGTTCCAAATTTGAGTGATCAAGTGTTAATGCAACCCAGCTCATGATGTGCCAAGAGAAGATGCATATTTATTCTATCAAGATGTACTGCGGAATAACAACACCAACATGATCGACCTACCATGGGATAACAATATCTTTATTACCTTCAATATAGCAGACTTGACTCTGTGTTACAAGGAACCAAGGCTTTGACGAATGAAGTCTGAGTTCTCCCAACCCCGAGAGACTGGTGTAGGGCTGAGAGCTGGACGGGTTGATCTAGCATGTGTGTCGGTCCAGTAAGGAGGTTGGATTGGCTAGCCTTCAAAAGGTGCGGGAACAACCGCCCTT
>JXCR01044879.1:349590-371548 GCA_002079205.1 Phalaenopsis hybrid cultivar | reverse complement strand
GAATCGCGAAAGCCTCTCCTGCAACTCCTTTACACCTACATCATTCATGTATAAATCCATCTTATTCAAAGCTAGTTCCATTTATAGATTCTATTATTTTTTTAGTTTAAAAAGAAAATCTAAATTGGACAAAGTCTCATCTCTTATCACTTGACATAACTATTTTATATAATACAAGTTCCTCCTACCTTAGCACCAATGTTATAATATAAATAATAACAAATATAGGTAAAATAATTAAAAATTGAGAAATTTATAAATTCAAAGAGCATTTTGTTGACTACTTAACTTTGATGATAACAAAATACATGATTGATGAATCTAATGCTTCATCATAAGTGATTTCAAGGTTATGAGATGGAATGGCTGCTTAACTAAATGAAGAATCAAGGAACATGAGTGATAAAAGAGTAAGTGAAAGCTATTGGATGGTCAAAGATTTGGAGTATGAGAAGATTATGAGTGTCAATAGATTGCTTATTTTTTCAGACTTAAAATTTTGGCTCATTGGCTCGCATTTGCTAAACTTCATTTTAATAGCCTTAAAACTTGACAAAATAGTTCTTAACTTTGAATTAAATTTGATTTTTGCTCACAAAACTCTTCAAAAATTCTTAAGTCAAATCAAACATTATTTCAATTATTTGCAAAAGTTGAGTTTTATTATTAAAATACTCACTTAAATAGCAATTCTCGTATAATCAGAATTAGAGTTTAAATTAAATTTATTAGATCAAGATTGCTTTTTCAAGTAAAACTAATATATTACTTCACATAAGAATGTCAAGTATATCACAAGTAATATTAAAATTACTAAGGATTATAAAGCATTTCAAAACTGTGGATTCCATGAAAATGACAGGTCTAGCCTGATAATGCTAGCTAGGACCATTGCTAGTTTATTTTATGGAAACCAATCTCAATTGTAACCCGAAAGACCTAGACAAACCCACTAATGAATCACAAACTATCATTTACTTCAAGAGCTGTTGATAACTCCCCAAAGACTTTCGTAACATCTTTTAAAACGTTTCCTGATGTTGCATAAATATCTTTTAAAACTTTTGCAAAAAACTATATCCCTTCCTAAACTATTTTATTGGATTTATTGAAGGAGGAATTACAAAAATAAAAACCAAATCTTACCTATTTATAAAACTAGCATACATATCTTTTTTTTAATTACCAAAGTCATGTCCTTATTAGTGTCACAATCAGATTAAAAAAAAATAGATGTGCAAGTTTTGTTGTGAATTTTGATATTTGGGTGAGAATTTGCAAAATCAAGGAAGATGTTATATAGGTGGTATGCTTGTCATTGCCCTTCTTTTATAATCAGTGTTTCAAATCAATTTTTTTATCTCAACACACCGACAAAAAAATTGAAAGGCTCCTCTTTCTTCCTATGATCTCTTGGAAAATCATTTCAAGATTGCCTAGATCTAATCTCTTGCAATACTTAAAATTTTGTTTGCATTTTTTAAACATTCAACAAAAAAAATTTGAATACGAAAAAATTCAAATTTTCTCATCGTAAATTTGTTTTACATTTTGCACTTAAAGTCTAGAAAGATTTTGTGAATTGATCTCAAACTTCTACATTCAGATTTTGCGCAATAAAAAGTGAGTAGACTAAATTATGTTGGGTTTCTGCACCAACACAGAGTGAAGAAGCTTTTAGGCTTACTATGGTAAGCCCAAGGTTAGTGAAAATACTAATCTGAGTGTTTATCAAATGTGTAGATGGGCAAGAGGCAGGCCAAACCACATAAATATCATTGTATGATATATTCAATACGTGTATAACATTTTTATTGCCTATATTGTTTTTAAAGTTTTGAATTTGACATATTGTGATTTAAATTTTTGCATACACCATTCGGCAACTTCATGGTTTGCCATGACCATCACATCTAATTTTAATTAAAATAAAGCATGAGGTGGATGCACCATACTGAAGTTATATGAAAATTACTAGAGATGTAAAGTGGAATAGTGATGATCAAATCATAACTAAAAATAAGAGAAAATAGAAATTACAGTAAACAAAACCAACCAAATGACAAACAATTTAAAAAAGAAAAAAAAAAACAGAAACTACATTATAAAATTAACTTGTATATCTGACAGTAAATTGAAACACTTTTATGTTTGACATTTTGCTACTAACATGTGCGCTTCAACTTGATATTCAGAACACATCATCGTACATGATTTATGCGTAAAAAAAGATTAGCAAGATTCCTCACCAGAACTGCATCAGTTTTTTCCTTTGCAAGAAGCCGCTGCCTCTTACCACTAGGGCCTGGTAGTATTAAAAATGACCATAATAAAACAAGAGTATATTTATGTTCCCTAAGTTGATTTAAGGATTAGCAGAATTTAAAAAAAAAACCTTCAAGAAAAGCGTTCAACAAAACTTACTTTTTGTCCCAAGGGTGTCATCCACAGCCCGCTTAGATTTCTGAAAAACATTAAAACAATAATTAAATTCAACATATAAAGTATTAAGCAAACGAGAAAGAGGAACTAGTAGATCCATAAAATGTAATATAATCAAGAGACCATATATAGGAGCATACAAAATTTCGATAGAAGAAATTACAGCTCAAATAGGAAAATGCAAAATAATTCAACTATAAAAACAAGCTGGAGAGCATATAACTACTCTACAAGCATACACACGGTGGAATTATTACAGAAATCTTCACAAAGAGAGATATAATCAAAAGTAAGGCTGAACAAACAGCAGAAATTCTGAAAAAGAAATGACAAGATATTGTACAGGTCAAGCAGGGCAAAAATTTGAAGTGGCAAGTGATACAATCCTGACCTGCAGAAAAACTAGCTGTCTAACAGAATACAAATTATGGCCAATAACCTTCATAGCCAACAAAACGTTACAAAAAATGCAAACTACAAGAAAGAGCTTTATTTTCTACCGACTCCCCTCTTTAGAATTAAAGCATTTTTTTGTTTAAAAAAATTTAGTTAACCTATCCAAAGTAGCAAACCAAAAATGCAAGTTGATTGATTAAAATCTTCAATTGACAAATTATTTCAGAATCCAGACTCAAATACAATAGTAAAATTCTGCGGTCAGTTATGTGACACGTTAAGTAAAGCTTGATAGAGAAGAAATTTCATCTCATTCAATGTAAAGCTCAATTTTGTAACATTATATGCATTCATTATAAGTGAGAATTAATTAGAGATTATGATATCTGCCCTTTAATAATAAAATATTAAACTAATATAAAAAGTTTATAATATTACTTTTGAATAGCAAATCGTAATTATTATTATGATTATTATTAATTTAAATACTATTGAGTTACGAACAGAATTAAGATAAAAAATCTAAAAAATAATAATATGAAATATTTATTTGAAATATGAAATTAAAGTTTATAAGTACTTATTTAAGTTAGAGTGGACATTGATTAGATATTAAATAAATTTTAATACAAATCGTAGATATTGATTAAAGTTGCAGTATTGATAGTCAAATTAAAATGACATGAATACTTCAAATAAAAGATTCTAACCAACAGTTAAAATAAATAATTAATTGAAATCCTAATTAAACATAATCAAATAATATGTTTAAATTTATTTTTTTATGACATTAGACAACTAACTATAAGAGACAGATTAAGGGTGTTTGAATGTTTAAGGCAAGAGAGCTAAACGAGGTGAAAACTTTTAATCTATGGTTTTAATCTATGGTGGTATTTTGTTTCTTCTGATTTATATATTCCTCTATTTATCGGTCATGTCATTATGAATGTTGTATGCCTTCTTATAGTAACGACTATTACGAATTATTTAATAATATATAGATTATACTGTATGGAATGAAATGAACATAGGAATGATATGGACAATAGTATGTTTGTATATGCATGTTGAGTATGATGCAGTTCACTTCTTTATGGTACTAACGGGAAACGCTAAGAAATCCTTTGCTTGATAGATCTTAATTAATACAATTTTTAGATAGTGTTCTTAGGACAGTTACATATGTATGTATGTATATATATTTATATATATATATATATTTATATATATATATATATATAGACATATATAAACGCTTCTTACTATATCACTTATCTATATTCTTTATATATATAAGAATATATATATAAAGAATATAGATAAGTGATATAGTAAGAAGCGTTGAATGATTTGAACCATCATGAACGATCACATTTGAAAGTTTAACATTTTTTTACTGATTTATAGTATTTCTGGCTTTTGTTTAAAGATGAGTAATAAAGATGGGTGTTTATAGAAGATATTGACAGCCTAAATACAAAAAAATTAAATGTATTACTTTAATTCTTTTCTGCAGTGGATCTTTTATTTATTTTTGGTGGATTAAATATTGATATTAAAAATAAAAATTGAAAATTTTCAAACCTCGGGCAGAATCATGGCATTCAAAGACTTATAAATGTACGTACAAATTGTTGGTTATTTCAGAACATTATTAAAAACTAAAATAAGAATTTAAATGTAGACTTTCATTCTAAGAACCATAAATGATCCCATTTCTTAGAAGGGGCTTTATGCCACCTAATTTAAAAAACTGCTAACCTCATCTTCATAATTTCTTCATTTAAATTTTCTATCAATCATGAAGAGCAGCACTTGGCTCTGTATAGGTCCCTCAAAAAGATGCAACATCAAAAACTCTTTCAACTGTTAGGCATGATGATTGCCTTAAGAAGAACTGGCATTAAAACCAACTAGCATAGTATTAAGGAGGATCCAACCATGGTAAACACAAAATAAGTGACAAAGGTAGTGGTAAACACAAAATAAGCGATAAAGATAGTGGGCTTTATCTGATAGCTTCTGCAAGAAAAAAGACTGTCTCAGGTTACATGAGGGTTACCATAAAGATTGAAGGGCATCTGCTCAAGTGATGCAACATAAAATGAAAAACTATCGGCGGCCTAGTCGTCTAGTCTTGATTTGGAAGTCGCCTAACATGACTAAATGATCAACAATCATCGTCAAGTCCTAAAAAATAATAATAATAATAAAATAAATAAATAAATTTCAATCAACTAAAAATTTAAATTTATATGGAAATAGTTGCAAAATTATTCGAATCACAAATATGAATTACATAAACAAAAACACAAGCACATCTACAAAAACATAAAGTGCGTGCCAATTCTCACTAATATGTTCTTAGTTTTCCCATGACAAATAAATAAATNCCCCCGGCATTGTTGTACACCGGCTGCCCGCCTCACCCCTAACAGAAGATTCATGTTGTGTTGTATTTTACTTTTTCTGTTTGAAGTCTAAATTGTAACCCCATTGTTGTTGGCATAATAAAATTTGTTTTCTATTACGGTTTAGATAAACTCTAGTATCATTTTGTATCAAAGTCAGTCTAACCCTAGTCCAATCCTAAAGTTTCCTCTCATCCGCCTTACCCATCCACCAAAAATTTTCTTTCCGATCCCCAAATCATAGATAAATTTTGACCTAACCTAATTTCATTTTGCTAATTTTCAAAATCAGCAATCCCAAATTAATTTTTCGATATCATCAATTAGTCCTATAAACACTCTTGCACCTCCCAACCTTAAACCCTAGCCATCCCATTAAGACGATACATGCCCAAGCCAACACTGGAAGAGACACAGCGAGGATAAGTCGATTTTAGCGGAGGCTTACGGATATTGAGGATAAAACCCAGAGAGATTACCCTCGACCATGATCTGGAGAGTTGAAGGGGAGAACAGGATGAGAATCTGAAATATATACAACAACGTTAGGGAAAAGATAATATTGATAGTTGGTTCAAGATAAAGCGAGAGAAACAGCGCTAGTTCCAACTAGCTTAGTACAGACAAAACGTTCTGACCCTAGCTTTAGAAGTGGAGAGACAACATCACCAGACGACCAACACATCTTTTAGGCAAAATTCAACCTCAAGATCTTACAACCAAATTACACCTAGAAGAACATCCAAGCTGATCTTTACAGAGAAAAAGTTGATTCATAGTACAGAAAATGTGGAACTAAACCGCATTCTTAAATCCATCTCAACCAAGAAGTGCTTCAGGTGCAACAAGTTTGGGCATAGTGAATCGGATTGCACAACCAGGAAAGTGATCGCTTTCACTGATAAGAGAGCAGTTAAACAAATAAAAGGTGATCCGGAAAAAGATGACTTCAGAAAAGATTCTCAATTTTAGCCAACAAGGAATACGCCATCAATTTCAGTTGACCCCAAGATGGAGATTCCAGCTGAGTAACAATAGTTATTCTAAAAGATGGTGACTAATGTAATGAGTGTTCCGATAGAGTACAAGATTGTGGTGCCTTAAGTTAGCATTTTGCAGGCGTTGAGAGGAGCATCAGCAGAACAAGCTCTGGATGCCCAAAGGGGCCATGAGTTTAAGGAACTGATATCAGATGCAGAACAACACCATATAAGAGAAATTTAGACATTTCAGATCTATAAACTCGTCCCTGAGTTACCCCTACTGAGGAAGGTTCCACATGTTAGAAATTAAGCATTTTTGTGCCTCATCGAGAATATTTCAAGGAGTAATTCAGATATTAGATTCAATCCAGTATGGTATCCATTATCAGGTTTCCATACAAGACAAACAACACCAACTTTGAAACGTCTCAGTAGCTTGAGGGGGAAGGAAATTATTCAATGGGATTCAAGCCCTATCAGTGAAGAAGATATCCTTCTGAGTGGTTGCTAATGAGAGTGGTGCAACTTACGACAGATTTCACCCAAGTTGATTTCTCCAAAATATTGGTTTATCAGCTACATTTCGATGAGTACGAGAAGTGGAAGAAGAAAGTTCCAAATTTGAGTGCTCAAGTGTTACATTGAGGGAACCTACACCTATATGCAACCCTAGCTCATGATGTGACAAGAGAAGATGCATATTTATTCTATCAAGATGTATTGCGGAATAACAACACCAACATGATCGCCCTACCATGGGATAACAATATCTTTACTACCTTCAATATAGCAGACTTGACTCTGTGCTACAAGGAATCGAGGCTTTGACGAATGAAGTCCGAGTTCTCCCAACCCCGAGAGACTGGTGTAGGGCTGAGAGCTGGACGGGCTGATCTAGCATGTGTGTCGGTCCAGTCAGGAGGTTGGATTGGATAGCCTTCAAAAGGGGCGGGAACAACCGCCCTCCCCCCCCCCCTCCCTCCCCAATTTTAATTTTATAATATATGTGCTACAGTCTAGGGACAGTTTTAGTTGAGATTTCTGCCTGGATAGTCTTTGGCATCCCCTTTGCCATTTTAGGTAATTAACCGACAGTGAGAAAGTTCTCTGACAATAACTTATCTGAGGTGGTGTATATCTTCTTCTATTCTCTTTGATATCATCTTCCCTGCACCCCCCACCCCCAAAAATCCTTGTTTGATCTGACGTCATCGTCCAGCCATCTAACACACCTACGACAATCTCTCCTCCTTTCAGCAACAACAACTCCCCTCCTTTCTCTTGTTTTCCAGGCTGCAAATCCAATCACCAACCCCTCTCCCTTGCCTATTGTGCCAGTCATCTCCCATTTACCCATCCTGTTTCTTGTTGTCAGCCCCAACCTCACGTTTCCTATTGTCAGCCCGCTACGGGCTGCTGTCTAGCCCCCTTGCACTGCTACCAAAGACCTAACCCCCCTCTCATGCTGCAATTGCTAGCCAACAGGTCCTCTGCCAGTCTGCCGCAACCTATCCCAGTCCCCCTCATCGATGTCCGCCAGCTGCCCTGCCTTGCCCATAGCAGGAGATTCGTCGTGTTGTATTTTCCTTTTATTTTGTGAGTCTAGATTGCAAACCCGTTGCTTTTGGCGTAATAAAATCTAATTTCTATTATGATGAGTTAACTTTGATATCAGTTGGTATTTGCATGATTAAAACTATGTCCAGTGTTATACATGTCAGATTTCTTTCAATATTGATCACTAGCAAAATTTAAATTTATACACTATTTTCTTGTAGGATTTCAAATTTTGTCACTAGTTACAATATAATTGAAAATGAAAAAAGTGTGTTTGTTCTTACCACATTAAGTTGATTATTATTTTGCTAAATTTAGAAGTGGGTAAGCAACAAATTGAGTTTTTTTATGTGCCAATTGTACATCTCATCCTAGCTTGAAACAACTATATCCTAAAACACCTTATATTAATACCTAATTTCAATCAATATCATTGATACCGGCCCAAACAAATAATAGGAATGTAATGTTATTACTACAAGAGGCAATAGACGGTGACAACCACACACACTTGACAAAGAAATAAACAAAAAACCAAGCAAATGAAACTAAATGTATGAAAATGTGGAGGTCGGTTTGGTGAGTGGATGGCAGGAGGAAAATGACAAGGCGGTGCATTGTTGTAGGAAGAAGGGGACCGCAATGGGGAAAGGTGGAGTATGTTCGGCTGAAAGACAGCAAGCAGGGGGCTAGTTGGAGGGCTGGAGCAACAGCAATCAACCAGGCGCGGTTGTTCAAGGCAGCAGCAGGTATGCGGAATGCGTTGGACAGTGGGAAAAAAGGGAATGGGTGTTTCAGGGTTGCAGCAGCGAGGGGTATAGCCGGACAAGGAAGACGGGCAGTTGAAATAAATGGTACCAAGGTTAGGAGTAGCTGGAAGGGATGGCAACAGGTGGAAATGGTGGTGGTTGCAAGACAACAACAGGATAGTTTGTTGGTGGCGGCGACAGCGAGGAAAGGCGACGGTGGCGACGACAGCGATGGGAGGAATGCAGAGGATGGAAATAAATAACCCCACAATAAAAAGCTAAAACTGGAGCACCACTCAATACCTTAGAAGGAGATCACCATCTCGGACGAGCTACAACCGAAACACCATCACCTTGAATACAGACCTCAAAGGGGAAAATCTGGATGTTGATGGCTATCCTGACAGGGAGCAATACAAAACTGAAAAATCTAAAACATAGGAAGCACATATATATGCGCTAGCTAGAAACGGGTCCCTATATGAAAAAGAGGCGTCAATCCCTCATTGAGGAGTTGAACGGCTCTCTCGGGTCTTAACAAAGAAATCGCGAAAGCCTCTCCTGTAGATCCTTTACGCCCACGTCAGTCTCCAGGATTGAGGAAGCTTCAACCTCATAAGTCAAAGCTTCTGTCAGCGCGTTGAAAGTAGTAAAATTGCTATAACTTTTCGAGGTTAAAAAAACTTCAACTACAGCCCGAGATACACTTAGATTCCATTGTCGACCGCACAACCTCTCAGAACACTTGAAGAGTTTTCTCAATTGTGAGTATTCATCCATATTAGTCCATCCATATGAGGGTGTGCTGATGAATTGAACTGGGACTTCGTGCATAGTATACCTTATGAAGTCTTCCAAAGGTAAGACTAGATTGGCTTAATCTCATATGATGTAAAAACATACTAAACTCCCTCCAACAATAGCAGTCATGGTGCAAAGGTTATTGGTCATGATACCCTGGCATATACTCTGTAGTTATTGGCCTGTAACTGAAATCGTTGGCTCTGTCCAGCTTTCCTTTATCATCAATAAATACATCATAATGGCATGTCTCTGTTGGCAAGGACACATGCAATAGCGAACTCCACAGAAAGTAGGACTATCTGCTAGTTATCCTAGATGAAGTAGATATTCCTGAACTCGTCATGCTGAGCCGGACGATCAAACTGTCACAATCTCCCCAACAAATGGTGGCAGGCATCCATGGGGGCTATGTCGAACCAAACATAATCATGTAGTTAGTTCTCAATCGAAAACTCCACGAGACAACTTCTATCAATAATGACTATGTTCTTCTTCCTTAACCACGTCAGGTAGTATGACTGGGATTGTCTCTGAGTCGTGAGGCTCGACTTGCTCACCATCTATGTAGATGTCACATTCTTGCTACTCCCTTCATTAATAATGAGATTGCATATATTTCCCTTCATAGTGCAATGACTGTAGAATATTTTGTGGCGAAGCCACTATTGATACCATGTAGCCTCAATTGTAGAACTCTTCAAACCACAAGTATTTTGCCCTCATCCGGTGGAAGTTGGTACTACTCACCTTGTTCTTCAGTTGTCTCTTCTTTGCTAACTTCCTCTACCGCACCCTGATCCGTGAAGGACAACTCGGCTCGTCGGAAAACTGGAATTGATGTGTCCAAAACCACGGTATCTGAAGCATTTCTTGGTTTGGACTGTATTGGAGATGTTGCTCTTCTCAGACGTCTTCTCACTTCAGGAGGCTCTACCAGTCTCCTGACCGGTCTTCTCAACTCTTGTAGGTGTGTTCTTACCGATATCTCAATTGTGGGTGGCTAACTAAATGGCATTGATGTTTGGTCTGCTTATATTGTCTTTCCACATTGAGTGCAAAGATCTGAAAGTCACCAAAAAACCAAGAAGGTTATAGTTGAACCAGGTTGAGCATGGCTAGCTTCAGACCTCCTAAGTACCTAGCTATCATATGTTCCTCTGGTTCTGTCAGATCACATTTCAACTTAAGTTGCATGAACTCCATGGTGTACTCCTCTACTGATAGCTCCTTTTGTTGTAGGTAGAGGGGTCTGAAGAAAAGATCCTAACAGTAATGTGAAGGCAAGTAATGTCACTACAATTCTCTCTCCATGTTCTCCCAAGTAGTAAACCTTCTCCGTCCTTCTCCATTTCTCTCTCTTTTCAGGTTCTCCCACTACAACGAAGCACTATTGTTTAGCTTGATAGTAGCAAATTTCACTTTCTGGTCATCTGGCACCATGTATTCAAAGATCCTCTCGATAGACTGTAGCCACTATATGAAATCATCCAGGTTCGTTCTCCCCTCGAAATTTAATATCCAAAAGACGCTTCATCACTGATCTTCCAACATGCATTTCATCTATATATACTATAATAGATACTTCATTTATGTAGGCTCTAACAAACATTTCATCTCTCAGCCTCCTTTGATATTGTATCTCAAAATTTCATGGACTGTCTTCTTCTCCACTGGAATCATCCCTATGGAAAGGATTAGGTATTCTTCCATCTCTTCTCTTCAGATCTCACTACCAACGCTTGCAGGTGACTTCTCTATGGGAACTTCCCTCAATGTCATGGAGTAGTTGTAGCACTCGACAGAGTTGTCGTCATAACTATTCCGTGTTAAATCCCTGATTGGTGTCCAACACTAGCCTAGGCGGTGGCGTGATCAGGGTTAGGGTTTGGGTCAATGGAAGAGGAGGTATATGGATGATGTAGGATATAAAAGAAAAAATTTTAGGGGATGATTTAAAAAATCAGCAAACGAAAGATTTTTGTAGAGAAAGGGTTAGGTATTGGTGGATGCTAAAATCCCTATGATATGATTATGGTTGGGTCTACTCTGATACTAAATAATACTGGAGTTAACCCAAACAATAATAGGAACGAAAATATTATTACTGAATTGGGCAATAGGCGGTTACAACCACATACACTTGAGAAGGAAATACAATAGCAAACACAACTAAATATATCAATAGATAGTGGTCGGTTTGGTGAGTGGACAGCAAGAGGAAAGTGACGAGGCGGTGGATGGTTGTAGGAGGAAGGGGAAGTTGCAAGGGATTGTGATGGAGAAAGGTGGAGGTTGTCCGGCTGAAAAACAGTAAGCAAGGGGCTGTAATGACTGCAAACAGCCAGGTGTGGCTATTTGAGGCGACGGTAGTGAGCGAGAATGATGGTGGCAGCGATAGGGAATGCATGGGACTACGAGACGGCAAAGGGAGGGTTGCCTTGCGGTTACAACAGCGAGGGGGTGGTTGGACAGTAAAAATGGCTGAATGGAATGAATGGCAGCAAGGTGGGAGGTTGCTGGAAGGAATGACAAAAAGTAGAAGAGATGGTGGTCGGTGGTTAGAGTTGCAGGACGATAGAAGGATTTTTGTCCGGTGGTTCTGACAAAAGGGGCAAGGGGAGGAATGCGAAGGATGGAAATGTCAGAGATAAATACCCCTGCAAAAACGTGCTACAGTTCAAGTTCCACTCAATCCCTTACAAAGAGATCGTCATCCAGACAAGGTACAGTCGGAGCACCACCAGCTTTTAAATACAACTCTATAAGGGGAAAACTTGGACACCGACGGCAGTTTTGACATAGCACAATAAAAAACTGAAAACCTAAAACACATAAATCACATATATAAGATCAAAATCACTAGGATTGGAACCGCCAATGGAAAGGAGGCGCCAATCCCTCATGGAATATTCGATCTACTCTCCTGGGTCTAAACAGATTCGGTCCAAACGAAGGAATCGCAAAAGCCTCTCCTACAACTCCTTTACACCTACATCATTCATGTATAAATCCATCTTATTCAAAGCTAGCTCCATTTCAAGATTCTATTATTTTTTTTAGTTTAAAAAGAAAATCTAAATTGGACAAAGTCTCATCTCTTATCACTTGACATAACTATTTTATATAATACTAGTTCCTCCTACCTTAGCACCAACGCTATAATATAAATAATAACAAATATAGGTAAAATAATTAAAAATTGAGAAATTTATAAATTCAAAGAGCATTTTGTTGACTACTTAATTTTGATGATAACAAAATACATGATTGATGAATCTAATGCTTCATCATAAGTGATTTCAAGGTTATGTGATGGAATGGCTACAAAGGCTTAACTAAATGAAGAATCAAGGAACCTGAGCGATAAAAGAGTAAGTGAAAGCTATTGGATGGTCAAAGATTTGGAGTATGAGAAGATTATGAGTGTCAATAGATTGCTTATTTTTTCAGACTTAAAATTTTGGCTCATTGGCTCGCACTTGCTAAACTTCATTTTAATAGCCTTAAAACTTGACAAAATAGTTCTTAACTTTGAATTAAATTTGATTTTTGCTCACAAAACTCTTCAAAAATTCCTAAGTCAAATCAAACATTATTTCAATTATTTGCAAAAGTTGAGTTTTATTATTAAAATACTCACTTAAATGGTAATTCTCGTATAATCAGAATTAGAGTTTAAATTAAATTTATTAGATCAAGATTGCTTTTTCAAGTAAAACTAATATATTACTTCACATAAGAATGTCAAGTATATCACAAGTAATATTAAAATTACTACGTATTATAAAGCATTTCAAAACTGTGGATTCCGTGAAAATGACAGGTCTAGCCTGATAATGCTAGCTAGGACCATTGCCAGTTTATTTTATGGAAACCAATTTCAATTGTAACCCGAAAGACCTAGACAAACCCACTAATGAATCACAAACTCTCATGTTGTGCGATATATACTTCCTGGCATAGAAATGAGACTAAAAAAAAACACAAGCAAACACAGATCGTTTACGTGGTTCGATCCAACTGGATCTACGTCCACGGGAGGGAATCAATCAAATATTTCACTAAGGCAAAAGAAATGGAGAATACATAGCTTATACATAGAGATGAGCNGGCCTCAAGATGCTCTCCTCCTCTCTAACTCTATAGCTATTATCTCCTCCTTTGTGGTAGCTTAAGATCTCTTCTCCCTTGTGCTCCTAGGCCTCACACCTTCTCTATTTATAGAAGCAAGAGAGTGGTATGTGAGAGGTAGGTGGGANTGAACTTAGTTGTCGGTAGCACCTTGGTAAGCATATCAGCAGAATTTTCTTCAGTAGGTATCTTATCCACTAATATTGAACCCTTGGCAACGATCCCTCACAAAATGAAGCTTTATATTTATATGCTTGGATCTTTCATGAAATACCTGATTTCTGGTTAGGTGAATGATGCTTTGGTTGTCGCAAAACACAGTTATCACCTTTTGATGTATCCCAAGCCTTCAGTCATGCCCTTTAACCACATAGCTTCCTTGATTGCTTCAGTCACAGCGATGTATTCGGCCTCTGTTGTCGAGAGGGCCCCAACGGATTGGAGGTTAGACTTCCAACTGACTGCAGTACCGAAGACAGTGAAAATGAATCCGGTCAGTGACTTCCTGGTGTCAATGCTTCCTGCATAATCTGAGTCTACGTAACCAACTACATTTTCTTATTTGTCTTCCTGCCTTTTAAAGAGTAGACCCAGGTCTGTAGTGCCTCTCAGGTACCTCAAGATCCATTTTAGTGCTTCCCAGTGAGCCTGTTCTGGGTTTGCCATGAACCTGCTTATAATGCTAACGGCGTAGGCCAAATCTGGTCTGCTGCATATCATCNNNNCATTGTTGTCCGTCGGCTGCCCCGCCTCACCCCTAACACGAGATTCGTCTTGTGTTGTATTATACTTTTTCTGTTTAAGTCTAAATTGTAACCCCATTGTAGTTGGCATAATAAAGTTTGTTTTCTATTACTGTTTAGATTAACTCTAGTATCATTTTGTATAAATGTCAGTCTAACCCTAGTCCAATCCTAGGGTTTCCTCTCATCCGCCTTACCCCTCCACCAAAAATTTTCTTTCTCATTCCCAAATCATAAGTAAATTTTGACCTAAAATAATTTCAGTTTGCTAATTTTTAAAATCAGCAACCCCAAATTAATTTTTCAATATCATCTATTAGTCCTATAAACCCTCTTGCACCTCCCAACCCTAAACCCTAGCCATCCCATTAAGAGATACATGCCCATGCCAACACGGGAAGAAACACAGCGAGAGGTAAGTCGACTTTAGCGGAGGCTTACGGATATTGAGGATAAAACCCAAACAGATTACCCTCGACCATGATCTGGAGAGTTGAAGGGGAGAACAGGATGAGAATCTGAAATATATACACCAACGATAGGGAAAAGATAATATTGATAGCTGGTTCAAGATAAAGCGAGAGAAACAACGCTAGTTCCAACCAGCTTAGTACAGACAAAACGTTCTGACCCTAGCTTTATAAGTGGAGAGACTACATCACCGGACGACCAACGCATCTTTTAAGCAATATTCAACCTCAAGATCTTACAACCAAATTACACCTAGAAGAATATCCAAGCTGATCTTGGCAGAAAAAAAGTTGATTCATAGTACAGAAAATGTGGAACTAAGCCGCATTCCTAAATCCATCTCAACCAAGAAGTGCTTCAGGTGCAACAAGTTTGGGCATAGTGAATCGGATTGCACAACCAGGAAAGTGATCGCTTTCACTGATAAGAGAGCAATTAAACAAATAAAAGGTGATCCCGAAAAAGATGATTTCAGAGAAGATTCTCAATTTTAGCCAACAAAGAATACGCCATCAATTTCAGTTGACCCCAAGATGGAGATTCCAGCTGAGATAACAATAGTTGTTCTAAAAGATGGTGATTGATGTAATGAGCGTTCTGATAGAGTACAAGATTGTGGTGTCTTAAGCTAGAATTTTGCAGGCGTTGAGAGGAGCATCAGCAGAACAAACTCTGGATGCCCAAAGGGCCATGAGTTTGAGGAATCGATATCAGATGCAGGACAACACCATATAAGAGAAATTTAGACATCTCAGATCTATAGACTCGTCCCTGAGTTACCCCAACTGAGAGAGGTTCCACGTGTTCGAAATAAAGCATTTTTGTGCCTCATCGAGAATATTTCGAGTAATTCAAATATTAGATTCAATCCAGTATGGAAAAACACCAACTTTCAAACGTCTCAGGAGCTTGAGGGGGAAGGAAATTATTCAATGTGATTCAAGCCCTATCACTGAAAAAGAGATCCTTCTGAGTGGTTGCTAATGAGAGTGGTGCAACTTACCACAGATTTCACCCAAGTTGATTTCTCCAAAATATTGGTTTATCAGCTACATTTTGCTGAGTACGAGAAGTGGAAGAAGAAAGTTCCAAATTTGAGTGCTCAAGTGTTACATTGAGGGAACCTACCCCTATATGCAACCCCAGCTCATGATGTGCCAAGAGAAGATGCATATTTATTTTATCAAGATGTACTGCGGAATAACAACACCAACATGATCGACCTTCCATAAGATAACAATATCTTTACTACCTTCAATATAGCAGACTTGACTATGTGCTACAAGGAACCGAGGCTTTGACGAATGAAGTCTGAGTTCTCCCAACCCCGAGAGACTGGTATAGGGCTGAGAGCTGGACGGGTTGATCTAGCATGTGTGTCGGTCCAGTAAGGAGGTTGGATTGGCTAACCTTCAAAAGGGGCGGGAACAACCGCCCTTTCCTCTCCACCCCCCTCCACCCCATTTTTAATTTATTATAAATATATGTGCTACAGTCTAGGGACAGTTTTAGTTGAGATTTCTGCCTAGATAGTCTATGTAATCCCCTTTGCCATTTTAGGTATTTAAATGACAGTGAGAAAGTTCTCTGACAATAACTTGTCTGAGGTGCTGTATATCTTCTTCTATTCTCTTTGATATCATTTTCCCTGCACCCCCCACCCCCAAAACTCTTTGTTTGATCTGACGTCATCGTCCAGCCATCTAACACACCTACGGCAACCTCTCCTCCTTTCAGCAACAACAACTCCTGTTTCCATCCAAAAATGATCGTGACCAATTTCCAGGCTGCAAATCCAATCACCAACCCCTCTCCCTTGCCTATTGTGTCAGTCATCTCCCATTTACCCTTCCTGTTTCTTGCTGTCAGCCCCAACCCTCACGTTTCCTATTGTCAGTGTGTTGCGGGCTGCTGTCTAGCCCCTTGCACTGCCACCAAAGACCAAATCCCCCTCTACTGCTGCAACTGCAAGCCAACATGTCCTCTGCCAGTCTGTCGCAACCTATCCCAGTCCCCCTCATCGATGTCCTCCAGCTGCCCTGCCTTCCCCATAGCAGGAGATTTGTGGTGTTGTATTTTCCTTTTATTTTTTGAGTCTAGATTGCAAACCTGTTGCTTTTGGTGTAATAAAATCTAATTTCTATTATGATGAGTTAACTCCGATATCAGTTGGTATTTGCATAATTAAAACTATTTCCAGTGTTATACATGTCAGATTCCTTTCAATATTGTGAATCTTAATCACTAGCAAAATTTAATTTTATACACTATTTTCTTGTAGGATTTCAAATTTTGCCACTAATTACAATATAATTGAAAATGAACAAAGTGTGTTTGTTCTTACCACATTAAGTTGATTATTATTTTGCTAAATTTAGAAGTGGGTAAGCAACAAATTGTGTTTTTTTATGTGCCAATTGTACATCTCATCCTAGCTTGAAACAACTATAGCCTAAAACACCTTAAATTAATACCTAATTTCAATCAATATCATTGATACCGACTCAAACAATAATAGGAATGCAAATATTATTACTACAAGAGGCAATAGACGGTGACAACCACACACACTTGACAAAGAAATAAACAAAAAAACCAAGCAAATGAAACTAAATGTATGAAAATGTGGAGGTCGGTTTGGTGAGAGGATGGCAGGACGAAAATGACAAGGCAATGCATTGTTGTAGGAAGAAGGGGACCGCGATGGGGAAAGGTGGAGTATGGTCGACTGAAAGACAGCAAGCAGGGGGCTAGTAGGAGGGCTGGAACAACAGCAAACAACCAGGCGCGGTTGTTCAAGGCGGCAGCAGGGATGCTGAATGCGTTGGACAGTGGGAAAAAAAGGGGAGGGGTGTTTCAGGGTTGCAGCAGCGAGTGGTATAACTGGACAAGGAAGACGGGCAGTTGAAATAAATGGTACCAAGGTTAGGAGTAGCTGGAAGGGATGGCAACAGGTGGAAAAGGTGGTGGTTTCAAGACAACAACAGGATTGTTGGTTGGTGGCGGCGACAGTGAGGAAAGGCGACGACAGCGATGGGCGGAATGCGGAGGATGGAAATAAATAAGCCCACGATAAAAAGCTAAAACTGGAGCACCACTCAATACCTTAGAAGGAGATCACCATCTCGGACGAGCTACAGCTGAAACACCATCGCCTTGAATACAGACTTCAAAGGGGAAAATCTGGATGTTGATGGCTATCCTGACAGAGAGCAATACAAAACTGAAAAATCTAAAACTTAGGATCACATATATATGCACTAGATAACTAGAAACGGGACCCTATATGGAAAAGAGGCGTCAATCCCTCATGGAAGAGTTGAACGGCTCTCCCGGAAGAGTTGAAAAATCTAAAACATAGGAATCACATATATATGCGCTAGATAACTAGAAACGGGTCCCTATATGGAAAAGAGGCATCAATCCCTCATGGAAGAGTTGAACGGCTCTCCCGGGTCTGGACAAAGGAATCGTGAAAGCCTCTCCTATAGATCCTTTACGCCCACGTCAGTCTCCAGGATTGAGGAAGCTTCGACCTCATAAGTCAAAGATTCTGTCAGCGCGTTGAAAGCAGTAAATTGCTGTAACTTTTCGAGGTTAAAAAAACTTCAACTACGGCCCAAGAAACACTTAAATTCCACCGTCGACCGCACAACCTCTCAGAACACTTGAAGAGTTTTCTCATTTGTGAGTATTCATCCATATTAGTCCATCTATATGAGGGTGTGTTGATGAATTGAACTGGGACTTCGTGCATAGTATACCTTGCGAAGTCTTCCAAAGGTAAGACTAGATTGGCTTAATCTCATATGACGTGAAAACATACTAAACTCCCTCCAACAATAGCAGTCATGGTGCTAAGGTTATTGCTCATGATACCCTGGCATATACTCTGTAGTGATTGGCCTATAATTGAAATCATTGCCTCTGTCCAACTTTCCTTTATCATCAATAAATACATCCTAATAGCATGTCTCTACTGGCAAGGACACATGCAATAACAAACTCCACAGAAAGTAGGACTATCTGCTAGTTATCCTAGATGAAGTAGATATTCCTGAACTTGTCATGCTGAGTCGGACGATCAAACTGTCACAATCTCCCCAACAAATGGTAGCAGGCATCCATGGGGGCTATGTCGAACCAAACATAATCATGTACTTAGTTCTCAATCGAAAACCCACGAGACAACTTCTATCAATAATGACTATGTTCTTCTTAACCACGTAAGGGAGTATGACTGGGATTGTCTCTGAGTCGTGAGGCTCGACTTGCCCACCATCTATGTAGATGTCACATTCTTGCTACTCCCTTCATTAATAATGAGATTGCATATATTTCCCTTCATAGTGCAATGACTGTAGAATATTTTGTGGCGAAGCCACTATTGATACCATGTAGCCTCAATTGTAGAACTCTTCAAACCACAAGTATTTTGCCCTCATCCGGTGGAAGTTGGTACTACTCACCTTGTTCTTCAACTCTCTTCTTTGCTAGCTTCCTCTACTGCACCCTACTATGTGAAGGACAACTCGGCTCGTCGGACAACTGAAATTGATGTGTCCAAAACCACGGTATCTAAAGCATTTCTTGGTTTGGACTGTATTGGAGATGTTGCTCTTCTCAGGCGTCTTCTCACTTCGGGAGGCTCTACCAGTCTCCTGACCGGACTTCTCAACTCTTGTAGGTGTGTTCTTACCGATATCTCAATTGTGGGTAGCTAACTAAGTGGCACTGATGTTTGGTCTGCTTATATTGTCTTTCCACATTGAGTGCAAAGATCTGAAAGTCACCAAAAAACCAAGAAGGTTATAGTTGAACCAGGTTGAGCATGGCTAGCTTCAGACCTCCTAAGTACCTAGCTATCATGTGCTCCTCTGGTTCTGTCATATCACATTTCAACTTAAGTTGCATGAACTCCATGGTGTACTCCTCTACTGATAGCTCCTTCTGTTGTAGGTAGAGGGGTCTGAAGAAAAGATCCTAACAGTAATGTGAAGGCAAGTAATGTCGCTACAATTCTCTCTCCATGTTCTCCCAAGTAGTAAACCTTCTCCGTCCTTCTCCATTTCTCTCTCTTTTCAGGTTCTCCCACTACAACGAAGCACTATTTTTCAGCTTGATAGTAGCAAATTTCACTTTCTAGTCAGTATTCAAAGATCCTCTCGATAGACTGTAGCCACTATATGAAATCATTCAGATTCGTTCTCCCCTCGAAATTTAATATCCAAAAGGTACTTCATCATTGATCTTCCAACATGCATTTAATCTATATATCCTATAATAGATACTTCATTTATGTAGGCTCTAACAAACATTTCATCTCTCAGCCTCCTTTGATATTGTATCTCAAAATTTCATAGACTGTCTTCTTCTCCACTGGAATCATCCCTATGGAAGGGATTAGGTATTCGTCCATCTCTTCTCTTCAGATCTCACTACCAAAGCTTGCAGGTGACTTCTCCATGGGAACTTCCCTCAATGTCATGGAGTAGTTGTAGCACTCGACAGAGCTGTCGTCATAACTATTCCTTGTTAAATTCCTTATTGGCGTCCAACACTTGCCTAGGCGGTGGTGTGATCAGGGTTAGGGTTTGGGTCAATGGAAGAGGATGTATATGGATGATGTAGGATATAAAAGAAAAAATTTTAGGGGTTGATATAAAACATCAGCAAACGAAAGCTTTTTGTGGAGAAAGGGATAGGTATTGGTGGATGCTAAAAACCCTATGATATGATTATGGTTGGGTCTGCTCTGATACTAAATGATGCTGGAGTTCAACCAAACAATAATAGGAACAAAAATACTATTATTGAATTGGGCAATAAGCGGTTACAACCACATACACTTGACAAGGAAATACAATAGCAAACACAGCTAAATATATCAATAGATAGTGGTCGGTTTGGTGAGTGGACAGCAAGAGGAAAGTAACGAGGCAGTGGATGGTTGTAGGAGGAAGGGGAAGTTGCAAGGGATTGTGATGGAGAAAGGTGAAGGTTGTCCGGCTGAAAGACAGTAAGCAAGGGGCTGTAACGACTGCAAACAGCCAGGTGTGGCTATTCGAGGCGACGGTAGTGAGCGAGAATGATGGTGGCAGCGATAGGGAATGCATGGGACTACGAGACGGCAAAGGGAGTGTTGCCTTGCGGCTACAACAGCGAGGGGATGGTTGGACAGTAAACATGGCTGGATGGAATGAATGGTAGCAAGGTGGGAGGTTGCTGGAAGGAATGAAAAAAAGTGGAAGAGATGGTGGTCGGTGTTTAGAGTTGCGAACGACAGAAGGATTTTTGTCCGATGGTTCTGACAAAAGGGGCAAGGGGAGGAATACAAAGGATGGAAATGTCAGAGATAAATACCCCTACAAAAACATGCTACAGTTCAAGCTCTACTCAATTCCTTACAAAGAGATCGTCATCTCAGACAAGGGACAGTCGGAGCACCACCAGCTTTTAAATACAACTCTATAAGGGGAAAACCTGGACACCGACGACAGCTTTGACGTAGCGCAATAAAAAACTGAAAACCTAAAACACATAAATCACATATATAAGATCAAAATCACTAGGATTGGAACCGCCAATGGAAAGGAGGCGCCAATCCCTCATGGAATATTCGATCGACTCTCCTGGGTCTAAACATGTTCAGTCCAAACGAACGAATCGCGAAAGCCTCTCTTGCAACTCCTTTACACCTACATCATTGATGTATAAATCCATCTTATTCAAAGCTAGTTCCATTTCANAAGCGCTTGAGCCGTTGTCTCCCTCGACACCTCCCTCAGAACTTTGTCGCCCAAGCTCGGGATTATCAAACTATGAGTCTTGTCCAGTATGCCGATCTTCTCCTTTTCGGTCATGTCAGCCGGCAATGTCGCCGACCCTTGCAAGGCTTTTGCAACACCCTGCTGAACGTTGAATTTCTCGATGTCGAATTTGGCGGAGCCCATTATTGTGGCTTGATCCCCAATAACGTCTGAAGTCCGCTTTGCTGAGCACCTACTGAATTTCGAGAGCCGTCGCGGCGTGCTTCTGTCGCAGCATTTGCTAGCTGTCGCAGAAATCCTCCTCCTTCGCGAAATCTGCCCCTTTGCGGACCGAACTACCCGCCTTCCTCTGCTCCTTGGCGGACAGTTCCTCCTCCGTCTCGCCGAACCGCACAACCTATGGTGCTAATCCAGTCGATCAAAGCTTCCACTGCTCACCGAATCTGTCGCGATTCGGCTGCCTGCGACGCGATCCGCTTGCTCCTCTGTTCGTGAATG